>JARHVA010000225.1:5837500-6147500 GCA_037957365.1 Torreya grandis | reverse complement strand
TGTATGTTCTCTTTATGATGATTGTATTTGTTCATTATGGTTGAGGTTGTGGATGCTTTAGATATATTTATTTCTAGCACATGTATTTAGCTTTGTTGTATATGCTATAGGAAATATATGTGATGTGGTTTCTTTTCTAGCATTATGGATAACACATGCATGGCTAAAAATAAATAGTTTAAAATACTTGGAAAAATATAATCAATCAAAAGTATGCTACACACTAATTCAAGCTAGGAAATGTGTAATAACATGAAAAATGACTAAGTATAAAGAACCAAGAGAATGGAAAACAAGATGGTAAAAGAGGGATTTGTTTTTAAACCAATGTGAAAGATTTTGGCCCTAAATTAAAACAAGTAAAATCATACTAAATATCATGTTGGGAAGTATGGAAAACAAAGTAATAAAATGGAAGGGATGAAAAGGGCATGAATGGTAATAAAAAATAAATTGAAATTAATTCAATCAATTATACTATTTCATGATGGGAAGTATAAAAGAAAAATAAAATTTAAAAAAAAATGGTCTTAAATTTATCATACTAATTTAAGCTGAGAAGTATGAGAAATTCAAGAAATGGTTGTAATCTTACATGCACTCAAAAAATAAGAAAATGAAAGGTGAAAGAAAAATTAAGAAAGCATAAAACATACTAAATATCAAGATGGGAAGTATGTCAAATGACATGTAGCCTCATAATAATCGTATATTATCTCTTGACACATGTAATTTAAATGGTGACTTGTTTATTGGAAAAAAAATTGTTTTGTTGTTTTGTGAGGAGGGTCGGGTCCTATCCATGGTCTTACACTAAAAATCACCAAAAAAAACCCAAGGGGTACCAAAACAACATTGGTAAGTAGAAGGATTAGGATTAATAAATCAAGGATGTGGGTAATCATATAGAAAAGGTGGTAATTTGTGAGGAATGTCAAGTCCTATCCACGGTCTTACAAAGCAACTCACAAATAAAATCCCATGGGGAGTGATTATAAAGATAAAAAATATTTCCCAAGATTAAATATGAGGAAAGGGGATGTAAAAATAAAATACTTAGGCATATTATGAGAAGACCTTAGGAAACAAGAGTAATACTAAGGACATGAGAAGACACTAAGTGACTAGTGGGTCTATGTACAAAGGAAACATATTCCCTATAGACACAAAGCTTTGTAGGTAGATAAGTGTGCTACTAAGATCAACCCATGAAGTTATATTGGTACAAAAAAAATTAAAATGGACCTACCTCCCCATGATGTGTTCCCCACTCCTCAGGACCTCTTATAGAGCCATCGATCTACTATGAAGATTGGGTAATCACATGAGAAAGTAGGTAGCACTAAGAGATTGTTTTTTTTTTTAATTCTCCTCTTCTAATATACTATAATACCACACCACAAAGGACCTTAGCTCTATCTTGAGGCCAACTATGGAGTTTGAGCTTCAACTAGAAGAAAGAGATGTGCTTTGAATCATGCCTTTTAGTGTGATTAGACTTTTGAAAATATTTTTGCCTTTTTCATATCATTTCCTTTTGTTTAAATGATTTGGATTTTAAATTTATTTTGAAATATTTTTAAGATTCCTCCTCCATATGAATTTGGAAAACCAAACATGAGAGATATAGTGATACACATGAATGAGTTGTAGGTTAAGACTAAAGGAAGCTAAGTAACCCAAGACAAAAGATTGACTAGGACACTTAGGCTTGACAATGAAAAAATATGTGATCTTAAGTCTCAACAATGTATATTCTTAGTTTTCAAAAAAGGAAGAAGGAAAAAGAAGATCCAAAGTAGGACCATTGAAAGGAAATAGTAATGAGAAAGATTGTTTGTTAACTAATCACATGGTAAAAAGAGATAACAACCAAAGGGAATAGGGTAGATATAACCAAGTCACCATAACAACTATCTGTGAAAAAAAAGATAAAAAAACAAACAATCATGAAGATACTAGGGAAGAGTTTTGATAAAAAAATCTAAAGGGGAAAGAAAATAAGTGAAAAATAGCAATGATAAGGAAAATACAAGGCAATGCAAGAGATAAAGAATCAAAACTAACTATAGTACAATAAGAAAGGACAACATGATATAAGATAAGAAATAATTTGACATAATGTCAAATGATATAATTAGAAATAGATAAAAATAATATTGAAGCACATGTCCAATCCAAATGTAAATGAGAAATCACCATGAATGGGCTCATAAATACTGGTAAATATATCCACACACATTATCCAAGAAATCAAATAAATCTCTATGAAGTTAGATGCAAATTGTGGCTAATGTCTCATCAATATTTGTTGAATACTAGGTAAATACTTCTTTTCTAATCTCCTCAACTGAAAAAGTAGTAATACTCATTGGATCATGTTGAGGGGAATTAGGTGAAGGATGGTCAAGAGAATATGTGGGAACAAGATCTAAGGGAAATGTTGGAATCACCGTGGAGAAGAATCCTTGGGTGGAGGGTCCATAAGTAGAGAGGGAACCATAGGTGGAGGCACAGAAGGTGGTGAATGGACCATAGGAGGTGTAGCTATGGGAGAAGAAAGATGATCCTTCTTGCAAGAATGAACTATGAGAGGAATGGTAAAAGATCTAGGAATAGCTATAAGATGATCCTTAAGATGTTGTTGAAGGATATGATAATGATTAGTGTGATGTGTGTTGCATTGGTGCCATAGATAATACCTCTCACCATACTTAGGTATATGTTCAAGAATCATATTTGGAGGAGGTATGGTAGTGTCTATTGATGGGG
The DNA here is from genome assembly GCA_037957365.1 of Torreya grandis. Classification (NCBI taxonomy): domain Eukaryota; kingdom Viridiplantae; phylum Streptophyta; class Pinopsida; order Cupressales; family Taxaceae; genus Torreya; species Torreya grandis. Next base: position 6,144,728 of record JARHVA010000225.1, on the reverse strand, counting down.
AAGAAAGATTCAAGGTATCAATATATTTCCATAACTTACAATAATGGGTAGAATAATGATTATCTATCCCATAGAAGCAACATATATGCTTGTGAGTATTCTCAGGATAAACACTCATGGGAGAAGGTGTAATAGTAATGGATGAAGAAGGATATGGATCAACATCACATTTTGTGAGCAAAGGTTCCATCTTGGGAAAATGAGGCAAGCCATAACCAAGAGAAGGTGGTGATGGAGAAAGAATAGAAGTAGGCTAAATAGAAGGAATACTAATGGAGGAAGTAAAATTATTCTCATTAATAGTGGAAGAGGCAATAATAACTAGTTCTATTATAGATTCCATTATGGGATGAGTGGGATCAACAAAATTTTTAAGGAGGGATGCACTAACCTCATGAGTGAAATAATGATGGGAGTCAAGGAACTTAGAAAAATAGTAAGGTCTGGTCAAAGCATGATCTATGAGCATATTCCTATGGGGCTCCTCAGAAATTGGAGGTGTTGGCACCACCTCTACTCTATAATAAAGATGAAAATGCAATAATTAGGAAATATAAATATTGGAACATGAGAATATGCATGAAAATACTCAAACACAGAAGAACAATAATGCACAATCTCAACATTATGGGCTTGGACAAGGCCAAATAATAAAGGATCATCTAAAGAATAGTCATCATCATAATCTAGCATATAAATATCAATGACATAAGTTGGAATAACTTTGTCATAAAAAAACCATGATGAATAGAATGCCTAGCCTTAGATAAGACTATGGGAATGTCATCGCAAGGTGGTTTGAAAGAATGAGGTTTCAATGAGGCCAAAAGTTATGAGATGATATGAGTCATGAGATTAGAAGTTTTGATATTTAAGTTAATCTCATCAGGCTCATCATCATCAAAGTCTAAAAGGTTAGGAGGAATGTTACCAATGAGCTCAGGATGCCCATTATAACCTCTGGTTGAGTTGATAGGAAAGTTAAAAAGCTATGATTCATAGAATGGAATACTAGGTAAAGGCTCAAGAGTAAGAATCTTAAAAACACCATTATCTTGGAATTGTTTAAGATTTTGAGGGTTAGTATCTCCTTAAATCCTATAAATGACTCCATTATAAGGGAATTTAACACATTGGTAGGCGGAAGAAATGATAATTCACATACAATGAGTCCACAGCTTATCAAGCAAGATGTTATAAGAAATAGGGAAATTAAATATCATCACCTTTACATGAATGGTAACAGGTGGGATAATAATGGGAAGCCACACACAACCAAGAGGAGACATTTTACTTCTATCATATCCTTGGTAGGTGCTACATGTAGACTTAAGATTGCATTCCAAATATCCAAGGGATTTAATGAAATCAAGAGAAGCAACACAAGTGCTAGAACCTTTGTCAATCAATGCTCATTTGACTTGGATATCACCTATTTAGATACTAATAAATAAGGGAGGATCATCTAAATGAATAAAAATCTTGTTGGGAATCATATGTGTGATGGGAAATCTTAAATAAAGAGAAGTATAAATAGTTTCATAAACATTAATGGACATCTCTTCACATTGTTGCAAGATACTATCCTCAAAACCAGATAAGGTTACCTCCTATCCTAATAAAGGAGGATGAGGGATGTTCATCTCAAATAATAGTTGAATAAGATGGTTTTGATGATAGGGATATGTCCTCATAAGCTTGATAAATGGAATTTGAGATGGGAGATTAGTGATTTCTACAATGGGATCCCACTCATCATAACCCATGAGAAGATTGTTAGATATAGGTGCGTAATGGTTAAGGAGGTCTTTAGAAGGAGGAACCAAAAAGCATTCAAATTTGTGTTGATAAGAATGAAAAGTTTTAGAAGGAGGTTATAAATCATTTGGTGATGAAGTAATTAGTTTAGATTGATCTTGAGAAGTAGAAGAAGTGTTAATAGAAGGTTGAAAATCATTAGAAGATTGATTATCATTATTATTAAAAGATGATGAAAGAAGAGTAGAAATGGAATGAGATGTGTTATCCAAGGGAGAATCATAAATTGGATCATCATCAAATGTTATAAGATCTTCTTTCCCTAACTAATTAAAATTATTTGGAGAAGAATCTTGGATAACATAGAATATCTTAGAAGGAGGCGAGGTGTGGATAGGTTGGGAATTGATGAAAGCTACCACTCTTCGCATATTAGTCATGCTAACCACATTTTATTTAGAAGTGTTTTCAAAAATACTTTCTACATTATTGGTAGAGGATGTGGTCTTGTCTTGGTTTTCTTGAATAGGTTGATGATTAGGTAAAGGATCTTTGTAGATAGATAAATGAGCATTTTCTTGATTTAATGCTTGGGTTTTATCAAAAAATTTGTAATCCCTGAACTAAATTCATAAGCTTGTTTATGATTTCAAGTGATAACATCATTATCAAAATTAGGACAAGAAGAAAATCCATATCTAAATTATGAATTTGTCTATAGGTCTCATGAGAGTGACCCCAACTAGCATGAAACCAACAAAACTTGCTAGGATCATACCAGGTTTTCATAAGACAAGTAGGGTCAATCTTTCATGGGAGAGGCCTAGGTAGATGCTTAAGTAATTCATATAAGGAAAGAGGTTTATGGACATTAATGATGTTTGGTGATGAGAAATTAGGATCATTATATTGTTGAGAAGGAGCTAGTTCCAAACAAGGGGTAGGAATGACAACTTGAACATTATGAATGACATCATATGAATCGATAACACCATCATTAGTAATATTTTGGTTTCTGTTTTTGAGTAATTGATGAGGACCCATGGATGGTTGGGGTGGCTTGAATTGATGCATAAGGAAATCGTGTCTATTGGATTGGTTAATGGCCTCCTCCAAGGTATGTGGAGAAAGGGTATGAACTCGATATTATAATTTAGGAAATAAAACATTTATAAAGAGATGAAAGAGATTGTCATCTACCATGTTATGTTCACACTTGTTTGACAAAGTCTTCCATCATTTAACAAAGTCTTGAGTGGTTTCATTTTCATTTTTTTTGCTATGATGATGTAGGCCAAAGTATTTTAAGGAAGATCTCTAGCTTAGAATTCTTGTACTAAGGCATTCACTAAATCTTCCAAACTAGTAATTGAATGAGATCTAAGTTTATTATACCAATCCAAGGAATCACTTATGAGGGTTTTGGCAAGGAGTTTGGTAGTAGAAAAGGTGTTTAATTTGACCTAATATTTATAAATATTTTTGAATGTTTTAAGATGAAGGGTAGGATTAGTTGATCCATTATAAGTGATAGTAGGTGTTATACCTCTGATATTAATGTTAGTAATTTGAGTAGTAAGAGGTTCATTTTGTAAATCCTTGATAATTTTTTTGACTAATGGAGGTTGGGGAATGAGATTACTTTGAGAATCTTGAAGAAAGGATGGAGGAACACTTTGGTTATGTGTGCCCCAAGCCATTGGTTGTGATTGTGTTTGAATATTAAGAAGGTGGTTTTGCATTCTCATCATTTGATTTATATTATGACCTTGAAATGTGTTCATTTGATTGAGAGTTTGTAATAATATTTTATGAGTTTGATTAGTGTTATTATAATTAGTGTTGGTGTTTTATTTGGTATTCGTAGCTTGGGTACCACTATTAGTGTTGACATGAGTTTGAGAAGAGCTATGAGAATTTGAAGCACTAGTGGCAAAATTTGCTTGTGAAGTAAAAGATGAATTAAAAAATGGTTAAGATGAAGAAGCACTAGAAGCATGATTACCTTGGGTAGTAAACAATGAGCTAGTAGATGGATTAAGGATAGTGGATCTTATAAGAGGCCCACTAGATGTAGAACTAGCCATGTTAGTTGAATTACTAGGCATAGAGGTAGAACAAATTAAAGAAGAAGATGCCATAGCATAAGGAGTCAAGATTAAAGGGAAAGGTTGAGAATAAAATAAATTAGTACCCCCAAATCCATTTGAGAAGGTGGAAGTAGGAGAATGAGGCTCTTTAACTTGATGGTTAATCATGAAATCATAGATGGTAGAAGGGTCTTTCCCTCTATGTTGAGGGAATTCTATGATTAAGAAAAGAGTTTCAAGAGTATATTCTAATTGAGATTGATATCATAAGAAGAGATATTTATGTTTTAAAGAGGTATTATGAGGATTCCCATAATTCATTGTACATTTTGTAATATGGACATTACTAGCATTTTCAAAAGGAATACTACTTTGTCTATGGGAGACCCTATTAGGATTGGTGAATTCCATCATATCTGTTGATTGATTTTAAATGTTATCACAAAATAAATAGCCCATGATAAAACGAGGAAAAGGAAAGATGAGATAAACAAGGAATAAAAAAGTGACTGTAACTAAACTAAGTTGACCTGGTCAACTTAGTGAAAAAATGGGTCTGTGAAACTGAACTAGGTCCATAGGATCAACCCAGTACCAGGAACAAGGACTAAAAAAGAGAGAAAAAAAGTATAAAAATAGTACTAGGTCAACCAAGTTGACCTAGTGCAGTGTATAGGGGCTAGAAAATATGCTAGGTTGACCCAGTTGACCTAGTATAGTAAATAGGAAAAAGAAAAAGAGTTGATAATCAATTTGTGAAAATAAAGTGAGATAATTTGTAGTTAATCTAAGAAAGTAAATGCTAAAATTAAGAAAACAATCAATTGAATTGATGTTAGTCAATCCAATTTAATCATCCAAATAAAAAATCTTACACTAATATGATCTAGTGCAAGTTCTTGTGCACACAATTAAGCAAAGAGCAAGCAAGCAACTTGGAAAATAAAGATAACTAATTGGTCAACCTAGAATTTTAGATTACTAAGAATGATTTTAAATGATATAAAATTGGTTATAAATAAGGTACTAAATATTAATCTATAGATGGTTTCAAGTGAGTTTAGGATGAAAAGGAGTATAGTGGAAATGATATAGGCTTGGTATTAGGGCCTACCCCATCACTTCACACACTAAAATGATAAGAGTGTCGAGTGCTTAGCCAAAATATACCATTAACCACACTTTATACGTGACCAAAGTATCAAGTCGGCTTCCCCCTTGGTGATGAAATCTAAGTAGGTTGGCTTGGGTAGTCAAATGTTAAAATGCTTTTTGATGTTTAAGTGATTTGGTTGTGTACATAAAATAGAAATAGTGCAGCTAAGTGGTTAATTAAAACCTCCTAATTAGACTATGTGAACTATTCTAAGCATGCAAACAACTAAAATGAAAGATGTAATTAGCATATAAGGTGAATTCCAACTTTGAAATAAGGTATAATGAAAAAACTATATGCACAAAAAATAAAACTAGGTTGAGAGTGTTGAGCTAGCACTATTGAAAACAAGGTCTAGAAAACTTACTAGGTTGACCATGTTGACCTAGTTATTTCAGACAACAAATAGGACATAGAACTAGATCGACTAGGTTGATCTATTTGGTTGTGCAAAGGTAGTTTTAAAGAATAAAAAATTGAAAGGAAATTACATAAATAGAGAGATACAAAAGAATATAAACTCACCTTGATGGTTTAGAGATAGAATTTATTGATCCAAAACCTACAAATTGGGTCAAGTTGGTTGACCAAGCAATATATAAATCTACTAAAAAATGTACTAGGTCAACCTAGTCAACTTAGTTGGGTGGACTAAAAGTCTAGAAACGTACTAGGTCAAGTTGGTCAACCTAATAAGATGATCTGAAAGTATAGAAATTAGAATCTGTAATGGGCCAAGTTGATCGATTAGGCTATACAAAGACTACCATAAAGTGGCTATAAATACATTAGGTTAATTAGGTTGACCTAGTAGGCTAAATTGGTATTTTGAAAAGTGCTAAAAACTTATACTGGGTTAAGTTGGTCGATCTAGTTGCCTATTCTTGGTTGACCTAATTGGTTAGACTAGAAGTCTAGAAATGTACTAGGTCGAGTTGGTCAGCCTAGTAAAATGATCTGAAAGTATATAAACTAGAATCTATATTGGGTTGAGTTGATCAATCAAGATATATAAAGACTATTGTAAAGTGACTACAAATACACTAGGTCAATCAGGTTGATCTAGTAGGCTGAATTGGTATTCTAAAAAGTGCTAAAAACTTATAGTGGGTCGAGTTGGTCGATCTAGTTGCTTATTCTTGTACACAAAGAAAAAGAAAATTAGGTCATCAGAATTAAACCAGTATGTCAAAATATATGATATAAATGATGACAAAGTAACAAAATAAATGAAATAAAAGTGAAAAAATCCAACAAGGATTTGATTCACGTCAATTTCACCAAAATGTATTCAATCAAAATTGCATGATGTATAATGAATTAATCCTAGATCAAATAAGATAGAACACACCTATAGTTCTGATTGGTTATATACTTGTTAAGTGGGAGCATGACCAATATGGGGATCTGCTAGACCCGATTAGGGGATCAATATTAGCATTTATCAAAACACATCATGCTAGGAAGGGTTCCAAATCCTAAAGTTTAACACAATCATGCAATAACCCTAAAAGATTCATATGATTTGATGTTCACTTATATAATAAATAAGAAAGTAAACTATTCTAATAACAAGAAAATTAAACTAGTCTAGTGTGCACCAAAGCTTGTGGCACAAAGTGGGGGTGGTTAGAATAAAGAAAATAAATAACAACTAAACTAAACATGTATACGAGACATATACTCATGTCAATGTATACATAATCCTAATACATGGAAGAGAAGAATACATATTGCATTATCTATCTACTCTTACAAAGGATAAATAAAGTTAGGAATACTTACCTTTGAAGATGAACTTAACGAGCCTCAACCTCTCCCTTGGCCAAGGTGCTTCATAAGATATTGTTGTGGATTTTAAGGATAACCAAGATAAATCATATCTAGGCTACACAACCTACCTAAGCATCCAAAAGACTTCTCCATAAGACAAGATCGAAGCTCCAAAAGAAAGTATTGAACCTTAAATATTTATTCCTCAACCAGAATGGTCAATAAGCAGATGTTTGTTAGCATTTATTTGCTTAATTCTTCACTTTATTTTGACTCTTATGAAATGGTGGTAAATGACCTTGTATAAATAGTAGTATCTTTCCTAAAAACCCTTCAAACATGATGACTATACTAGGTCGACTAGGTCAACCTAGTACATTCTCAGGCTAATGCCTAAAGTCTGTGTTAGGTTGACTGGGATGCAAACAAGTCAAAATAGTAAAGATGTCACCAAAATACACTAAGTTGACCTAGTGTACTGGACAAGTAAAAAGGGTAATAAGGTAATAAATGAAGGAATAAATCATGATAATGACTGGAATGGATAGGAAAGAGAAGAAAAATCTTAGGGTTCATGGTTTTAGGGAGCTAGTGTGTAGATAACAAGTGGAAAAACTAACAAAAATATTATGAAGCATCGATGGTCTACTCACCCCTTTCCCAGTTCACCCCTTAAGGCATACACTCAGAGAGATTGAGACTCGATAGGTTCCTGCAAGATACAAAGTGTCAGTAATCAATAAAATTTTGAAAATATTATGTGTATACGGAGTATGTTTACAAAAATATATTTATATAGGGTTTCACATATGAATAAATGTTGTATATACATTGTGTATGTACTCTTTCCCTTTAGAATTTTAATCTCCGCCATTGAAACCCAAAACTATAAGAATAAATAAACAACAAAATAAAAAAATGACAAAAAAAGTGATACAAAATGATATAGAGTTGACTTATTTTTTTCTAATCTAAGGGATGAGGTTTTTCTAATCCAAAAGATGAGATTTATTGACCAACATAGGATCCTTTGTTCAAAATAATCCTTTAAGTTCCTTTTACTCAGTACAATGTCCTAGTAATTTTGATACTTAATTATTGATGGCTCTTCCTATTGTATGTCATTTTCCAAACCATTTTGTTAAATAAAAATTGAGTTTGTATAAAATTTAAATGTAAGTATGTTCATTGTATAAAAGAAATTTTTTATTTATGAATAATTACTCAAGGAATTCATCTTTTGAAAATTTAATAACATTCATTTTAAACCCCAAAATATTTTAATAACATACATACATAATCTGCCTCAAAGACAAAATGTAAAAAAAAAAAATTACTTGAATAAATCCCATGTGGCATAGGCTATAAATTAAAAATTAATTATTTTTAATATAAACTCTTGAATTTGTGAAATTTGAAAAGGTATAACTTTAAGCTCATCAACAACAATACAATTAATTTTTTATTGTTTTACTACTCCTTCCTTAGCTTAGAAAACTAGATAGTTATTCTAACAAGTTTCTAGCCACAATACAATAAATGCATGTTATTTTGATTTTAATAAGGCCAATGGATGCATTCCTAAATTTGAATAAAAATAAATACCCATTATTTAAATATATTAAATTTATAATTTGAGCTACTTTTCAAATGAATAACAAATACTAAATCTATTATTAAATAATTTTATTGCCAATAATTGTAACTAAAATGGGTTATATTTAAAAGGCATTATCACAAGAAGTTTATTGATGTTTTTCTAGCTCATAAAAGTCAGTTTGGAATTAATGTAAAATAAATATTCAAAAATAAAATTTATCAAATATGAGTATTGACATACTTATTAAATAGATTAAAATTACTATTTCAATAACAAAATAATTTTATTTTTATTTTTTACAATTAAAATTGGTCAAATTCTAAAACTAGTGTCATGTGTAGTTTCTGATTGTAAAATTCATCCAAGAATGATAAGTTTTTTTATAGAATACTTCCACACAAAAAATTATCTGATGCTACATTTTTAATTTCCATAGTTTATAGAAATTTAATACTCATTATGGCAATGAGAGAAATAAAATGAGAATGAAAGCTACAGTCAGAATGAGGGAAAATTTGAATCTAGAGCTTGGGTAGGAACCTCATATGAAAAAATATAGATTTGATGGCGCACCAAATATATCCAAACAAAAAATGAGATTGAAAGCTACAGTCAGAATGAGGGAAAATTTGAATCTAGAGCTTGGGTAGGAACCTCATATGAAGAAATATAGATTTGATGGCCCACCAAATCTATCCAAATAAAGGAAACTAAGATCATGTTTACACCTCAAAGAATAAGTTAAATTTGTAAGTTCCATGTGCACTTGTGAACAATTTGAAGGACAAAACAATAGATCCTCGTTGACTTGACAACAGATCATGGGTAGAAAGATTGATTGGTAAAAGTTAACAATTTTAGGAATGTTTCACCTCAACCCTAGACTCCATGTTCACTAACAAAAATGTATGCCTTAAAATAATTGACTCTCAACATGATAGAGTTAACAAGAAACTAGACTCATCCCTAGTAGGCACAAATTTCAAGGAAACAATCCAAATATCGATGCATCCAAGGAATGGGCCAATTGAAATTGGAATCCCAAAGGGCATATGGAGATTACATCCATGTTGAAAAAAAATCTTTATCACATTCTCCATTCCATAATATTGCACTAAGTTTTTTTCCCAGGGTCTATGGTTTCTTAGGAAGTCAAATCTCTACCTAAGGAAGTGGAAACCAAGAATAAACTTGAATACAGGCATTTTCTTCAAAACTTTGATGTGGATTAACTTACCTAGCCTCCCTATGGAATTTTTGGAAGAATAAATTATCTTTATCAAGGACAAATTCATAGGCCATCCAATTGATCTAGACCCTAGCACCAAGTCAAGATGAATATTTTTAGCTAACAAATTCTGTGTTTACATCTCTTTAGAAAATACCCTTCCAAAAGTTGTTGAATTTCAATTCGGGTATGACAGTCTCAAGAAATAGTATATGAAATAGAAATTTACATATTCCCTACCTATCATAATTTTGGCCATAAATAAGTAGCCTGCCCCTAAAATAAAATATAAGTAACTAATGTAAAAGATAAATCCAAATTTGAGATGGTCAAAGATCTTATTAGGACTGAATTCATTCTTGAATTAAATGTCAAAAAGTTGGAAAAAAGAAATGATCCTAGAAAAATAGTAATTTTATACTCCACAGTTGTCTTGATGTACCAAAAAATACCCCCTGGTTCCCCCTAAGCATTAAAAAGGTGAATAAAGGGAACCACACACCCCAGTAAAATCACCCTTGGAGGATATTTTACCCTAGAGGAAGGATAAAAACATTGAAGAACCAGATGGCAAAGAACCAAGGATAGCTTCCCCCACACCATAAGTCAAAATCATAAATTCATCTTCACCTTTCAACTATAGGATAACCAAAAATAGAGTAAATAAACTTAAGGTGGCTAAAGATACTAAGAACCACAAAAGACCTCCAAGACAAACCAATATAACCAAAGAAATTCTAAGAGAGGTTGCAAAAGGCATGCAGAGAACACTAAAAGTAGGAAAATTAAACATAAAGAAACCACAAGAGAAAAACCCCAGTAAATTTATTTGGCTAATCTTTCTTGTTTATAATATATCAATGTTAATGTATCAAATAAGTTTTGTAGATGTTTCACAGAATCATGGGACTAATAATAGTTTGGATTACTCTACTGACTAGATTCCTAGTTTATCCTCTTTGCTTATTTACAACTAGTTAGCCAAGCCTTTTATTTATTATGTGAAGGTTTATGGAGCCTATAAAAAACCCTTTTCTCTATTTTTGTCCCCTCTTATGCTATTTTTGGTAGTTTTTAAAATAATATTATTTTATTCTTGTAGCAATCTCTTCTCTTGTTCTTTCTTTAGGTTGGGGGACCTTGGTTCAAAACCCTCGTGTCTGGTTCATAGCTTTAATTTCAAAAGCATTTTTACCCTTATCTAATAAAAAATTCCATGGATTATAAAATATAATCAAACCTTTATAATAATTTATTGGTTGCTAAGAAAATTTATTTAATAGATATTTTGTATGAACTTTATTAAATTGTAAATTGTGTGAAAATATTTGTTTTGAAACTGTTGTTTAACTCCACAACTATCTAGTGTTTCCTTTATAGATAAAAGGTGTATGTGAATTTTTTATGGTGTTTATAATATAAAAATTAAAGGGAAATAATATAATATATTTAATTAATATTTTATTCTAAATAATTAGACGTCATTTTATTTACATTTTACTAGCCTGGAATTAATGTACAAAATATTATTTTTAATTATCGTTTACCTTTGTGGATTTATTAATGCATAATTTCATAAATAAAATTGGTTGATGATTTTTATACACTATTTTTAGCCTAAAAAATGAATTTAAAGCATTATTTTTATCTATTTACTTTAAACTTAATTTATTTGAGTAGTGTTTTAGTTACCTTACGTAAGCCTAGGGAAAATAGTGTTGGTTGTAAAGTTAAGAGAGTGTTCTTGAAGTGAAACATGTTTTACCTTGATTAGACTTTGTAGGTATAAATTAGATATATATCATTTTTAATGGTGTCTCTTATTAACCCTTTGTAAGTAATAAATTCACAAGTGTCAGTTAGTGATCGTGATGTTACCCGTAGGGGTTACTATGAAAGCACAATTGAGTAAGTGAGTGGCGAAGGATGGTTGCCTTCATAGTATAACTAAATCTTATTTTTTTAATGGGTGAAATACAAACAATCCTAATGTTTCCTATTAATGTGAGAATATTCATATATTTAATTATCTTGTGAAGTGAGTGTGGGGACTAGTAACTAAATTTTAGGGTGTTTCCCCTTGTGTGCTAAGTATACTTCCCTAACTTATTAACCTTGTAGGATAGAAGGCTAATTAACATGTGTGGACCTAAATATATAACTTGTTGTTGACCTGAGTTATTTTAATAATTGATTAAATATTGGAAAGTAAATAAATAATCATTTCATTAACCAAAAACAATATTGAGAGTTAGAGTTACTCCTAGTAGTGTGATATTGAAAGATGTTAGAACTTCAAAAATAATTGATGACTAGGAAATATTGGTTTTCTTGTTAATCCTTAAAATAATATATTATTATATTATGAGATGGAAATGTTTTGAGAACAAAATAAACTTAGAATGGAAGAGTGCTTTGTAACTTTGTCTCACTCATATAAAAAATGAGAATGAATGTAGAGGTTTAATGAAATCAATGGTTAATGTTATCATATGTCATGTATATTGCTAATATAAGCTCATGAGTATCATGATATTTTAATTCCTTAATTAGTATTATTTATCCAACACTTTTTGATATGATGTCTCATAGAGGAGATGGTTCACTCATTCAAGTGGAGAATTACATTTCACCTTGATTTTGAGGAGTAGATATGTAGGCTACCCAAGTTGTGTGGGCAGCAAGTTATAGGTATTAGGTTAGGTTAGGTTGTCTTATAATTTATCCTTGAGTTATGACAATACTCTTATATAAGGATAATAGTATAATAATTTAATAAAACATATCTAAGCCTTGGGTACTATCAACCTTACTAATATGCATTTTACAAGATGATGTTATTAGCCTATGTGTTGGTTGTAATAGAGTAACAAATTTCCTATTGTGTGTCCTATTGAAGAGATTATTTACTAAGAATTATATATAAGTCATTATATAGTTACCATGGTGTGATAACCCTATAAAATATAACTCATAATCTAGGCTCATTAATGTTTGACTTGTGTGATGAATGCAACTAATGATTAATTAACCTTAGAAAAATGATAGTTTTTTTTACACATGATTGAAGTATTGGAAATGAGATATGGATAAAATTGAACTCTTTATTGTGGTGTCTTGTGTGTGTGTGTGTGTGTGTGTGTGTGTGTGTGTGTGTGTGTGTGTGTGTGTGTGTGTGTGTGTGTGTGTGTGTGTGTGTGTGTGTGTGTGTGTGTGTGTGTGTGTGTGTGTGTGTGTGTGTGTGTGTGTGTGTGTGTGTGTGTGTGTGTGTGTGTGTGTGTGTGTGTGTGTGTGTGTGTGTGTGTGTGCGCGCGCGCGCGCGCGCGTGTGCGTGTGCATTTTTATACATAAAATAGTTATAAGTGATTGTTAAAATAAGTCATTTTATGTTTGGAAAATTCTTAGAACCTATTAGGGGCTTAACATCTCTTAAATATGTTATATGTCATTGTTATAAAAATAATTGGTGTTGACTATTATATTGATAAATAACACACAATATTATTTTTGAACTTATAAGGAAATTGTATTGAACCAAATCTTAAGTAATTCACAAAATCATTTAATGTTTCATTACACATAAAGGTGATCAACCAATTAATGTACTTAATAGAATCAAATACATTTTTAGGATGTAGTAAGATAAATTATTACTTCAATTTCACATCACACTTCCTATGTGAAATTTTATGGGTTAAAAATTAATTAATTAATCATAAAAAAATTACCATATTTTATTATGTTTTGGTGGAAGAAAAATTTGGGCATGACATTTTAGTATTAGAGCATATGTTCAACATTGGGGGATCTAGGTAAAACAATGTTTATGGTTCATTTATTTTTCACAAAAAAAATGTTTTGGTTTTTTGATATGGTCCTTGATGAGATGAATATATTCATGAGATACTTATGATACTTTTGATGCACTAAGATACTTTGTACAAGGATACCTACTTTAACATTCTTCTTTTTTATAGTAATTAAGATTCATGATTGATTATTTATTTGAGGATACAGATAAAAAATTTATATTATAATTTTTGATCTAAAATATGACCACTTACCTGATGTGTAATGATAGTTTTCATGTTTCCATTATTTTTATGTTCTTGTATCCCTTATATCCATTATTTGTGGACCATTGTTGACTAGTGTTAGGCTATTCACATCATTTTTAAACCCTAGTGGAATTACATGGATATATGTATGTGAAACACCTTGTTATATTCCTCACATCATTTTGAATTTGTATGGAATCTCTAGGATAAAACTCATTCTCTTTAAAATAACTGTGTCTTTTGATCTTGATGTATGTGTTAAGGAGGAAAATTTTCAAATGTGTTATGTGTATACTATGTACTTATGTGAATATTGGCATACTTTTTATGTAACTTGTGCATATAACATCCATGTAAAACTATTTTTTAGTGTAAATCACATACTTAAAATGTAGTCTTATGTTGTATAACCCTGCTTTATTAATCTATGAATTGAGTACTAATGTAAGTGTGGAGTTGAGGGATATGTTGAGCACTTGTTCATTCTAGTCTAAACTAGGTTATGGGATAAGAAATGGAAATTCACATAGGTTGAACTCCCACATTTCACATTTTTACAAATTAACATCCTTATTATCACCATGAATCTTTCATGTGAGTGCACCATTATTTCTTCGTGTATAATGTTTGCTTTATGAACAAGGTGACACTCCACTCACCCCTTATTAGTTTTCAAAAATGCAACCTTTGTGATGAGTATTATATGTTTAGCCTTGTGGAAATATGATACTAAAATTATATTTCTCTTTACCTTAGAGAGGTAATAAAGTCTTCTATGATGGTTACTTATATTCCATATCCCTCGAGTTGGCTTCTTGAGCCACATAGTTCAAGTAAAGTGAAATTTTGTTATGTTGGAAATTTGGAATTTTATTTTTGATTAATTGATTATTTAAGTTGATTTTGAAAACAATTTTTTTTCTTTTTAATTAAATTATTAAAGTTAATTAAACATTCATTGATTGGGTTGTTCATGCTTTTAATTTTGAAGAACTATCATTTATTTGTTTGCATTTTTTTGGGCTACTTAGCCAATAATGTTTTTGAGCATCTTAGTGATTATTATAAGAATATTTAATTTATTTATAAATATATATTTAAAATATATGAACCATTGACTAATATTTTTTGGATGTGACTACATAATTTTTTTTAATTTGATTTTTCATGTCCTACACTAGACCCATCATCAAGGAGAAGATGTTTGATCTTACGGAAGGTTAGAGACCAAAATTAGAATAAATAAAGCAAGATAAAAGTTTGAGCTTGAGATTTAGATAAGAATGAATGTGATGCTCAAATTATTGAACATTTAGTCGTTAGTGGAAGCTATAAACACTCTCAAGGAATCCTTTGAATAAGATTTTAAAAGATGTCACTAAAGATATAAAGAACACTTGCATGAGTAACATAGATAAAGACAAATTAATTTTTCATGCACTTATTACTCCTAGGCTTTATGAGGATCCAAAAACTCATAAGGATGGCATCCCATTGAGACCTATTGTAAATAAAAGGAATGGTCCTACTTATAATTTTGCAAAATTTGTATCAAGAAAATTAAAACATATGTAGGCAATTCATCTTATTTTATTAAAAAATTAGAACATTTAGTTGGAAATATAGTTGGAAAGATCAAATAAAGAAATGAAAATAAATATGACATTTTGGTTAAATTGTATGTGGTGTCTCTTTTTATGAAAATTCCTCTTGATGAGACTATGGACATCAAACTTAAAATTACAGAATCTAAAACAATAGTTTTAGTGCCTAAGGTCTAATTTTTTCACTTTTAAGGGATAATTTTATGAAAAAATAGGAATAGTAATGGTATTTACACTAAAACCCATAGTTTCTACTTTATTTATGGAGAATTCTGAGACTTAAATGCTAAATTCATATCCACTAAAACCTGATTGGTGGGATATATTTGTAGATGACACCTATGGTAAATGGTCTCACAGTAATGATGAACTTTATAAATTCATGATACATTTAAATGGGAGATCAAACTAGATACAATTTACTATGGAATCGAAGATATTAATCAGTAGCCTTTAAATGATGTCCTTATCTCAAAAAGACCAGATGGAACTTTATCTCATGAAGTCTATATAAATAAAACCCACACAAATCTATATTTTCAAGCTAGCTCGCATCATCATCCATGTTATAAAACCATTGTTATTTACTCTTTGGCTTCAAATGCCTTAAATATATTAGATCTATAAAATGTTCAAAAATAAAAAATATTACCTTGTTAAAGTGTTAATGGATAATAATTATAGGATATGGGATATTGAAAAAGACTTCCACAAAATGAATAATTAGAGACAAAGACATAATAACTTAAATGTAGACATGCATAGGATTACCGTTCCCTATGTTAAATGAATTTTTAAAAATTTGTCAATAATAGTGAGAAAGAAAGGTATACAAATTGCTTTCAAACCTCACAACATGTTTAGAACATCTTTAGACTTTACCAAATATTCTTTTGATCCTATAATGCAAAAATTTGTTTACATCATCCCATTTTCTTTTGGAGTTCCTTACATTCGGGAAATAGGTGGGTCTCTACAAACAAGACTCAAAGAACATGCTATAGAAATTCATTATTCATGACTAGAAAACTTTACCCTTGTGGAACACTCTCATCTAATGAAACACCAGATTTATTTATACCAAGCTAAGTTTTTAGCTAAAGATGATAAGTACTAGAAAATAAAGGTTAGAGAAAATATTTTTAAAAAATAAAATTAATTACCTATATATACAATGGATTGGGTGTTACTAAATCATGGCGTCTGATTATTAATTATTTGAATAATCAATACAACACACATGGTGGTGAAAAATTTAGTAACTCCATTGCTTCTTTCATTAATTTTGGTGGTGGTTAAGCATTGATTTAAATTTAGATGAGGAAGCTAACTACATCCCATTATTATTCTCATGTCTTATCAACACTATTTATGGGATGGTTTATGCTAATACACCTCAAAGCTTTTCAACATTCTCTTTTTTTTGCCAAGGATGGACACACATATTGTGTCTAAAACATCAGTTTTAAATCATTTCAACATGATGATTCCAAAAGCTTATCTTTCAAATTTATATCATCATGGAAATCCATATACTATTATTTTAAAAACATTTTTGATGAAATCAAATAATATCAACTTAATTCACCAATCATGATGTCTCCAATTTTGGATAAGCCTTTATTATACATTTCTTCTATAGATCATGCATTAGGATATTTGTTGACACAATACAATGATGATAATAATGGAGTTAAATATATTAACTTATTCATACACTTTTGTATTATTCAAAAATATGTAATGCAATTGAAAATGTTTTCCTGGCCATTGTTTTCATAGCATAAAATCTTTGATACTACATTCTTAACAATAAAAAACATGTCATTGCAAAGGTTGATCTTATAAAATATCTCATGATGAAACCATATTTGTTAGGATACATAACTAAGTGGATAATTTTACTTATTGAATTTGAATTAAATTTTATATCTAAAAAATATTAAAAGGATAGGTAATTTCAAATCAATAAGACATAACACCGCTACTTGAAACAAAACCATTCAATGATAATTTTCAAGATGATTTTACTATGTATAATATTGATGATGATACTTAGACTATATACTTATATAGATCATGATGCCCCTCATGTGCTAAATTAGGAATTATGCTAATCACTCCATATTGAAAATTTATGCAATTGGAATATCACTTAGGGTTCTCTTGCAAAAATAACATAGCAGAATATGAGGCATTACTTATAGGATTATATGTTGCATGGACATTATAAATAAAGTATATTTGAGCATATGGTGATTTCAAAATTGTATTCGATCAATTTTTAAATTTTTATCATTAGAAGGAGTAAATTTTGATCCCACATAAATATTTGGTATAATATTTAATGGCATACTTTGATAGTATTATGATTTAGGGCATACCTCACAAAAATAAGCGTCATGTAGATGTTATGGCTAGTGTAACTTATCTTTTTTCCTATTGATATCACTGATGATTGGGATATTTTTACTATATGATATTTAAAATATTCCTCAATTATGATAGTAGACCTAGACATCTTAGTTATTTTTATGGTCACCTAAAGAGAAAAAATCGTAATTGTATAGATATATTTACAATTTCATGTATAAGTCTATTACCTTATAATTTTTTTTTTGGAATGGAAATTGTAAATTGCAACAAGATGATTTTTTTTATATTATAATTAGAAGGAATTTTTTCAAAAATCATCTAAAGGACATTTACTTTGATGTCTTAGCCATGAGGAGGCAAATCTACCTTTATAAGAGGACACAATAGTGAATGTGGGGGACACTTCAACAGAATAGTAATTTATTATAAATTATTACAAATGGGTTATTCTTACCCTACAATAGAGTAATAATTTCTAGAACATACAACATTATGTATACAATGCCAATAACATCATAATTTGAATTATGAACCTTCACAATAATTACAACCTATTATATCACCATGACCATTTTCTCTTTGTAGATTTGAATTGATAGGAAAGATAAATCTAGAATTATTAGAGGCCACAAATTCATTATTAAAGCTACATAATATTTTGCAAAATGGGTTGAGGCATTAGATTTTAATCCCAATCTATAAATATTTATCCCATAATATGAACCAATTTAAACTATATAAATCATGTGATATGTCTAAAAATATGAATTTTATGTAAATTAAATCATAAATATCTATGACAAGCCCACCAATATGACCCCTTTTGAGGTCAGGGATGTAGCATGCAAATTACGCATCTAAAAATAAAAGAGTACACTACACCAAGTTATATATAAATATGTAATAATTTATAAACATGTTATAAAATGTGGATAAGTGTCATAATAGTAATGAATAGATTGTCAAATCATATATAAAACATGTAGTACAAGGTGTATAAGTGTCATCTCAATATAGATACAACAATTAGGCATGCAGTGGTAACCATCATTGATATAAGCATTATACTAAATAATGAACTACATAAGAAGGTGCATGATATGGATCATGGCACTATTATAGCCTAAATTTTCACCCTAGAGAAGTCAAGGAGAACTTATCAAGTTTAGGATAACATGGAACTATCTATGCATATAGACAAGCTACTACAAGAGATAAATCTCTAGATTTGAAGTTATAGCTCCCTTGATCTATAGCTTAGGCTAACACACTACATTAGAATAATCACTATTGGGGGTGAAAAGAGAATAAGGAAAAATAAAATAACCCTGTACTAATGGAGGTGATACACCAAAGATAACTCCATAAACATACTTTCATTTACACTAAGAAAGAAGACTGCTAAAATTGATCTCATCTCAATGTTCTATCCAATACCTCTTTGTCTTCTATTCTATCAGGTAGAGCTCAAAATAACTCAAAACCATACCTATCATCTCCATTTTTGGTAGTCACTCACTTTCTCACTATTCTATCTAAGATTGCTTGCAATGACTAACTTAGAATAGGGATTTACATGTATGACCAAGGTTAGAAATGGGTATTAAGAGTTATAAAATGTCTCTAAACACCTTATATAATTATTTTCACCTATCCATTCCCTTCTTTACCTTCAATTCAACTCAAAACCTATAGAAAAAATAATATTAGGCATGTTTTTATAAGTGACAGTATAGAATGACTAAGTGGTGAGGAGACTTGGAGAGTTCCAAACATGTCCAAAACACTTTCAAGGCTAACTGGCCACTTCTAGATGCATCTCCTTTCATATTTTCTACATCAAGTTCTTGAGAGGGTTTTAGGTCATTTAGGTTCTTATTGATGATTCATAAAGTTTAGGCGTTAAACCTTAAAAAAAAATCCACTAAGATCAAGTTTAAGACACCCATCAACTATTAATAACTAATTTAGGCACCACATAACTCATCTGTATAGATATGAGTGGAGGAATTTGGATCTTGAGCTTCTACTAGGCATTATGGGTACCCTTGAGATAATTTTAGGCCAAAAATGGCCAATTTGAGTTTTTCTATGAAAATTTATGGGTCTAATCAATCCTCCACTTTCCCCTGAAGGTTATCACATGGATTGGAAAGGTCATATGGTCATATGAATGACAATAAGCACTTTGAGGGTTTAGGCCTAATAGGCCTAAACTATGTATTTGTGTATATGACCACCTATGGGTGATCACAATGAATTTAATGCCTATTACCAATTTTTTCACTTTCATTACAACCTTGTGCATCTTTCCATAGTGCCTTAGTACTCTCTTCATTCTTTCCCTATCCATATTATAAACCTATAGGTTGGATTGAATATGGAGTGCCCCTATCTGATATAAAATAGAGTGCACTTACCCTATTTACTTGAACTAAAGGATACTATGGAGGGATTTATTAGGTTATGATGACACTCTGTATCAGGTTTCATAGTTAAATCACACTTCTAGAGGCCTCAATCTCTTAACTTCTCAAAACTAACTTCTTAAGCCTAGTCTATGTGCAAGGTTTTGATTAACTGGGTATGAGGTTAGAAACCTATTTTTTCAACCTTCTCGTTTATTCTCTACATCTATAAATATCAATTAAATGTGATATTATCACTTTAATAATGTATTATATGTGTCCATCCATCTTGCACCACTGCATACCAAACAAACTACATCTCTCATGGGTTTAGGCTAGTTTGTTACCTTAATTAGTCTAAAGGTGTCAATTAGGGAAATCAAAGGACCCTTGTAGGTGGAAATATATGTAAAATCACTATAATTCACACATTTTAATCTCTCCTAAAGTCACTGAGTTCATCACACCTAAATAGACTTGTCTCTTGCCTTGAGACCATGTTCTCATCTCTCTATCATCATTATGTTCGAGGTCTGCAAGTTATTCTAAGTTCATTTTGGCGAAAAGGCACTATGTTTACTAAGTGTTTCTAGTATAATATTGATTGGGTTGAAATATCACTCAACCATCATTATCTTTGACCTATAAATCACCTTCTTGTGTCAAGACTTTGCCTCTAGTCCTAAGCTATAATATTGGAGCCATTGTGCTTGGACAGACCTTATGAACTTTCACCAATAGATGATAATTGTAAAGCAAAAACCTTTTTTTAGATAAACTAAGGTAAGTAATCTCATTTGCATTTTCTCCAACTCTGCACCTTTGTAAGTTTTAATGAAAGGTCTAAGTGTCTTTTTGACTATGTTAAGGATTCTAAACATTCAAGGAAATCTCAAAAAATTTAGAGCTCCCTCATGAAGTCCATATCTCTCATCAACCATTGTTTAAACACTCCTACATATTCATGTAGGTAACTATTTCAATATTACTTAACTATGTCAAGTGTAATAGACTTACCTATCATCAATGATCCTTTTGAATACAAACTTTTAATAGAGAAACCAATCACCATGATCTGAGGGGTTGAACACAGGTGTGTAAGCCTTGACATAAATCCAATCACAAGAAGATGAAACCCTATAACTCAAAACCATTCTCTCAATCTATTAGTGTCCAATCCTAGTACAAGAGAGTGATCATGCATGTCCTTCTATGATCACACATGACAAACTAGTTGAATTGAACATGAAAAAAATGGAAATTATCTATAAGACCATATTCACTACTTGGTTCACATAGAAAAATGTAAATAGGTGAGGAAACTGAGGTGTTGGGGATGTATAGGTAGTTTAGACACTAAAAAAATTAGTGATTTTTTATATAGTACAGATACCCACTACATGAAATATGACATGGAATAAGAGATCATGAGGACTAATAACATCCCTCAAGTTCATTCACTCCAACTCCTCTTCTCCTATTTATACCAATAGAAATTTATTGACCTCTTTTGACCTATCCAAGGGAAAATAAGGAGAGAACTATCTTTATTCAAATTTATATCTATCAAATCTATTTGAACCTCAAAATAACCTATGGGGATGCCATGACATCTTTATAAATCCTTCACATGTGCTAGATGAGTTATGTAGTCTACACAACTAACTAAAACTGCCCTATTTGTAGTTTATCTCCTTTCTTGTACATTGAACCTATCACATTTCAATTTCAAACTATCCTCTAACAATTACCTTACATATGGTACATTATATTTCACTTTGACACATTGGTCTTCTTGTGTAAAATTATACATTTACCTTAGAATGACCAAAATCTCACATAGTATGACATAAGACGAATGAGGAAAATGTGAGAAAGATAACAACATGTTATTTGACTTCATTAAAGACCATGGTGAACATTTAAAACCTAGGAGACCTTATGACATGTTTGAATATGCAAGGGGGTTTGACCAAATTTGACCTAGGGTAAAATTTAGTCAATATTTTGGTGATTTCCCAGGGGTAGCATGCCTATTATGCTAAGGACCAGTTGCCTTGTCCTATCCTTTAGTAATGTAGTCACCTATACATTGATAGTGACACTAAAAACCATCCAAATAGACCAAAAAATCACATCAAACAAAACAAGGAAACAAACACACAAATCAAGACACCAATACACATACTTGTGATCTCTAAACACTTAGGGAAAACACATAACAACTCAAAGGAAAAAACACACCTATCTTAATATTTACAAGACCTAAAACACTTGAAGTGAAGAATAAATCCTAATTTCTTTAATGAGGTTCAAATACAATGTTTTTTGCATCACTATTTCTCCATGAAAAAAAACTCTCATATGAAGCATACTTGTAAATGAAAACTTGCTTATGGACATAGTCAAATGAGTTACCATGGTTGAATCTTTTGTTGACTAAAATTATACCACTTTGAGATCTCATGAACACTCCATCTATATTTCTAAGAGTCTTATTTGAGCTTACAACTTACTTGACTCTCATCATGTCTACTTGGCACTCCCTAATCTGATCATTGGGAGTCTTCAAAGCATTATCAAATTCAAGTGTGTTTGAAACATGAAATGTCTTCTCTTAGGAATCATTAAGGTTGTCTTCTTTGTGCTCATAAAATACTTCATGGTCTATCAAGGTTGTTTCTTGCTTGGGATAGACCTCATACTCTTTCTTGTGTTCATATGGATCATGATTGACCTCATCATCAAGTTTTCATTCCTTTTAAAGAGTTATAAACCTACTTACCTCTCAAATTCCTACATTATGGCATTAAATTGTTGACACATATCATTCATCTCTTCATGAGGTTCATGTTCATGAGTGTTCTCATCTTTAGCAAGAAAAATTGAATACTCACTAGGACTATCATGTTTTGTCATAGCTGGGATACTAACATCATCATCCATGTGTAAAAGGTAATTTCCCCATCCCACTTGTTCTAGAATATCATTAGAATATACCTCAAGAGTTCTATCACATTCTTCATGGAGTATGTAAGTACCAAGGTATGTTTATTCAAAACCATACTATTCATCTCCCCATTAATCAAGGTACAAGTCAAATATGCCATCAAGAAGTGTTAGAAGTTTCATGATCATTAGGATGATCTTCTTCTTCAATGGCATTGTAATTCATATTAGATGTATAAGGCACATATGACTCTACATGAAAACTAGATAGGGGTTCAAATTTGATTGACACGTTGGAACCATACCTAATCCTAAATGTGCCATGTAGGACCAATATGAAGTTATATATCCTCCAATATTGGTAGTGAACTCTTTTGATAAATCAAGTGCAAAGTGGGTTGGCACATCCAACACTATAGCATATTAAAAGATGGTGAAGATAGGACAAGCATGAAGAACAAGTTTCAAACCTTTGATTATGCCCATAGTCTTGGAAGCTAACCCATCGAATAATAACACTCTTTTTGGAATGAGGCTCATACTTCAAGTTTAATTCATCAACTACTTGTTTGGGCATGACACAAGTACTAGCTCCACTATCAATAAGACAATTGTGGACTAATGCATATTCAATGATGATGGATAGATATAAGGGAGGAGGTTTGTCTACCTTTTCAAATTTGTTTTAATATCCTTTAATAGACTTCAAATTGTTTGTCAAAGTTATCTCCTTCACACTAGATTATTTGGTTTCCAAACTAATTTTGTACAGCTTATCTTCGAGTAGGTTTACTTATCTAGGTATTGCCAATGTATCCCACATTATACATTAAAATGATCCTTTTTCATATGCTCTATAATGTTAGTGAAAGATCTAATAACTTTTAATTTTCCACTAGTAAGAATAGTACTACCTATATCTTAAGGAATCTAAGATATGGAAGCACTCCTAGCATTCTAAATTCTTTAATGAGCTTGTGTATTTAGAATTATAGTATACATACCTATCCTTTGGGATGTTTTAACTTTCATTGATTAACCATTATCAATCCATTGAACCTATTTAATTTCCTTTATCTTTGCCCTTGTTTTTGTAACTATATGACTTGAGTCATCTTATTACCAATTGACCAATGTAGACCCCACCTAAGCGCTCTTCCCATTATTCTCTCCTCCATTGGCTAACTCATCTTGAGTCATAGCTGGCATAGTTCCCAAACTTGCCATGAAGGCTTGATTTAAGGACTCATTGACATAGGTAGATGGATCATGAGGTTGATTCCATGAAGTTTTACCATCATTCTCTTAAGCAAGGTTATTTTAAGTAGGCACTGATGTTCTTGAGGTGAAAGAAGCAATGGGGTTATAACCATTATAGGATTTTTATTGAATTAGGTGTAATTGACCTTGAAGAGGACCTTGAAAAGGTGGTATATGACCTTGATAGTTATGGTAGGACTTATTAGGTTGATAGTGGCTTTGGAAAGACATTAATTTATATTATTATTTGATCTTCTTGAGACCTAAGATGTTTTGCTCCATAGCTCTCATTCTTTTTACCTCATTAGACTTACTTGGTTAACTAGGGGCAATAGGTTTATGTTTAGGTGTAGGAATGGGAGCAACATCAAGTGTAGGGGTTTGAAAATTAAGGAATAGAGGCATGGGAGGTTTTGGGGTAATTTTTCTAGCCTAAATCAAATAATTATCTGCCCTTATGTCCACTTCATAGGTTAAGAAAAAAATCCCTCCCGTAGATTGTATCATCATATCAATGTCACTATCAAAATATTTAAGATAGTAAAGGAAATCGTGGTAAGGTGTAGGTCTTACCAAGATTGGGATCCTATCCCATATATTATAAAATCTTGTTTTGAAGTCTTGAATGAATTCTTGAGGTGATCTCCTTATGTTGGTCAGTTGCTCAGTCAATGACAAGTTGTCACTATTATCCTCAAATATTCTCCTCAAAGCATCTCCCAACTCATCCCATGTGGTGATATATTCAGGGGGTAATGTACCATTCCATTAAAGATATTTAACTTTGAAAGATACATCCAAAAACTTGATTATTATGTTCTCTTCAATGATTTGATGTATATTTCAAAATTTGTCAATGTTCTAATGTGCTCAGTAGGGGTAATGGCAGTCTCAT
The DNA here is from genome assembly GCA_037957365.1 of Torreya grandis. Classification (NCBI taxonomy): domain Eukaryota; kingdom Viridiplantae; phylum Streptophyta; class Pinopsida; order Cupressales; family Taxaceae; genus Torreya; species Torreya grandis. The sequence continues at coordinate 6,119,573 of JARHVA010000225.1, read as the reverse complement.
TAGTGTATGAGGGAACACTTTTAAGGGAAGATATGGGAATTTAATCTAGTGGGTAATTCTTAGAGGAATATAACCATTTAAGTTAAAAAAATGTAGGTTTATTGACATGGTAGCTTTAGGACTTTGCAATAATGGACCAATCAAAAACTTTCTTGTAGGCTTATGATCAAGGTATGACTTCTTTGGATAAAGATGGGTATTAGAAGATCTATTTATCTTGTATGAATAATGAGGAAGATCTTGGAATTTAAAAGGAATTACTTTATTAAGAGACCTTGTATTTACCTTATTAATTAAATAGTGCACTAGTCTACAACCAAGATTTAAATGTTGGAGTCATCAGATACTACAGGAAGTGGACTATTACAGCTCCTTGTTGTCAAGACTAACATCCACCTTGAACAACCATCTTGGACTTGTTGTCCTACTAGACATGCTATAAATTTTATATCCTAAATTTTCACCCTAGAGAAGTCAAGGAGACCTTCTCAAATTTAGGATAACATAGAACTATCTCTACATATAGACAAGCTACTAAAAGAGATAGATCTTTAGATTTGAAGGGTTAGCTCCCATGATCTATATTTTAGGACCAGACACTACAATAGACTAATATCTATTTGGGGTAAAAATGGAATAAGGAAACATAAAATAACCATATGATAAACATGATACACCAAATATAACTCCATAAATATACTTGTATTTTCACTAAGAAAGAAGACTACTAAAATTGACCTCAACTCAATGTTTTTCTAGCATAAGTATTTCTACATGGAGGTAGATTTATATGAATATTCATGGGTAGGTGAAAAGGAGGTTTTATATTATATACTAATAATCTATCTCACAATTCAAAACATAACTAACAAACATACACACTTCATGAGACATGTTAGAAGAGATGTTACTACTCACATAATGCATATAAGAGCAAAATGGAAGCAAGGAAAAGATATTCATCACTTATCATGAAAATGGACTACTTGACATACTTAGGCAAGAGTTTTAGAGAAAAAATAAAATTTATAACTTTATTTAAATTCAAAACAAGATGTGAAAATAATAGGGTTTTTCCATACCAATTGTGTATTTTTTATAATGCCAAAATGGCTTGCATATATAGAGCATAGGAGAGGAATGAGAAGAAGTGAAGTTGGACTATCACAATTCCAAGTGTTAAGATATGAAGAGTAGTTACAATTCAAGAGAATGATTTGGGAAATAGTTCATAAATTCCTTTTATACAAGTGTCTATCACAAACAAGACATCTCCTTGAAGTTGGCAAGGGGATCTTATTCTCCTTCTTGAAACTGCCCTTCTCAATGAGAAGTCTACTTCACTATTAATAATTATCCTAGGGATCATTAACAAATATAATTTGACTTATGAAGTTGGAAACAATAGTTTGATAGTCATAAATTCCTCTCTAACTAATAGCCTTATCCTTATCACTTACTTTCTTGTAGTCACTCATTAGCCTTCTAAACCTAGACCTTCAGACTTGTCACTTGAGTGACTTGTAAATTCCCACGGATATTTGTTTCAGAGGTGTTAGAAACTTTTTCAAGATTTTTTTTCTTCTATTGTATCAAGTATAACTCAAAACCATACTAATCATATCCATTTTTGAAAGTCACTCACTTTCTCATTGTTATGTCCAAGACTGTTTGTAATGACTAACTTATTAGAGGGGTTTACATGTATGACCAAGGTTATAAATAGGTATGAGGAGTTATAAAAAGTATATAAACACCTTTACAATGATTTTCGCTTATATATTCCCTTCTTTACCTTCAATTACACTTGAAACTTATAGAAAACACAATATTAGGATTGTTTATACAAGTGACAGTACAAAATGATTAAGTGGTGAGGAACATGGGAGAGTTAAAAACATGTAAAAAACACTTTAAATTCCAATTGGACACTTATAGATTCATCTCCCTTCATATTTTATCCATTGGGTTCTTGAGAGGGTTTTAGTAGGGTTTTAGGTCATTTAGGTTCTTAGTAATGATTCATAAAGGTTGGATGTTAAACCTTCAAACAAATTCTAATTAGATAAATTTAAGTACCCCAATAAAATATTCATAACTTATTGAGGCACCATGTATCTCATCCATACATATATGAGTGAAGGAAGTTGGCTATCGAGCTTCTACTAGGCATTCTGGGTACCCCTAAAACAAGTTTAGGCTTAAAATGGCTAGTTTGAGTTATTCTCTACAAATTGATGGGTCTAATCAGTCCTCCACTATCCCCTAAAGGATATCACATGTATTTTAAAGGTATCATGGTCATATTAATGATGTTAGGCAATCTGAGGGTTTAGGCTTAGTTTCAAACCTAATAGTCCTAGATTGTGTATCTGTGTATATGACCACCTATGGGTGATCACAGTGAATATAAGGCCCCTTAAAAAAATTCACCTTTAATCCAACCATATAAACCTTTACATATTTATTTAAGACTTTCATTTTCATCTTTTCAATGTCCATATACTAAACCTACATATTGGATTGATTATGGAGTGCCCCCTGTCTGAGATAAAATAGAGGGCACTTCCCCTACTCACTTGACTTGAAGGAGACTATGGAGGGATTTATTAGGATATTATGACACTCTATATAAATTTTAGTTTTATATCACACATCTAGAGGCCTCAACCTCTTAACTTATCAAAACTAGCTTCTTAAGCCTAGTTTACGTGCAGGGTTCTGATTAACTGGGTATGAGGTTAGAAACTTGTTTGTTGAACCTTATCTTTGCTTCTTTGCATTTAAGAATCTCAAGTAAATTTTATAAGATCACTCTGATAATTTATTCATCATGGCCATCCATATTTCACTATAACATACCAAACAAACTACATATCTCATGGGTTTAGGCTCGTCTATTACCTCAATCAATCTATAGTTGTCAATTAGGGAAATCAAAGGACCCCTTTAGGTGGTGATATATGTCAAATAATTATACTTCATAAATTTTGATCTCTCATCAAGTCACTGAGGTCATCATACCTAAATATACTTATCTCTTGGATTGAGATCATGTTATCATCCCTCTATAATCATTATGGTATGGGTCTATAAGTTGTTTAAAGTTTATTTTAGCTAAAATGCATTGTGTTCACTAAGTGTTTCTAGTATAATATTGACTGGGTTAAAATATCACTTAACCATCATTCTCCTTAACCTAGCAATCACTTTCTTATGTCAAGACATTACCTCTAGGCCTAGGCTACAAGAATGGATCCATTGTTATTGGATAACCCTTATGGACTTTCACCAACATATGACACATTGTAAATCATAAACCTTTTTTAGATAAACTAAGGTACATCATCTCATTTATAATTTCTCCAACTCTATAAGTGTTAATTAAAGGTATGATTGATTTTTTTATTGTGTTAAGGCTTTTATACTTTCAAGGCAATCTCAAACTTGTGATAGCTCTATCATTAAGTCCAAATATCTCATCAATTAATATTTAGAAACTCCTACATAGTCTTGTAGGTAACTATTTCAAGATTACTTGACTGTATCAAGTGTCATAAACTTACCTTCCATTAATTATCCTCTTGAATACAAACTTTTAATGGAGAAACCAATCACCATGCTCTAAGGGGTTGAACATAGGTGTGTTAGCCCTGACTTAAATCCACTCATAGGAAGATGAAAATTTGTAACTAAAAACCATGCTCTCAGGGCATTAATGTCCACTCTTAGCACAAAAGAGTGATCCTACATGTCCTTACATGATCACACATGTGCCAAACTAGTTTAATTAAACATGAAAGGAATGGGCATTATCTACAAGTCCATATACACTACTTGGTTCACATGGATGAATGCAAATAGGTGAGGAAAATGAGGTGTTGTTGATGCACAGTTAGTTTGAAGGCACTAATAATCTTAGTGATTATTTATACAATATATATCACCATTATAGAAACCATGACCATGAAATGATACCTCATGAGTACTACTAATATCACCCAAGTTCATTCAATCCAACTCCTCTTCTCCTATCCATACTAACAAAAAACCGTTGACCTCTTTTGACCTATCTAAGGGAGTAATAGGAGAGAAAAACTATTTTTTCTTAGTTTTGGATTTGTCAAAGATTTTTTAACCTGAAACTAGCATGTGGGTATGGCATGACATCTTTTTCAAGCTTTTACATGTGACAGATGATTTATGCATCCCGTACAACTAACTAAAACTACCATGTTTGTAGTTTATATCATTTTTTATACATTGAGCCTATCACATTTAAATTTTAAACTATCTATAAACACTTACCTTACATATGTTACATTATATTTCACTTTGACACATATTTCCTCTTGTGTAAAATTGTATATTTCACTTAGAATGACCAAAAGGTGGCATAATATGACATAAGACCAATTAGGTAAATGTGAAAAAGATAAAAACATGTTATTTGATTTCATTAATAACCATGGTGAACATTTCAAACCTATGAGACCTTATGAAAAATTTGAATATGTAAGGGGTTTGACCAAATTTGACCTAGGGTAAAATTTACTCAACAAACACCACACATAAAATAGGAGGTGTTTGATATGTATCATGACACCACAAACTCAGTAGCCAATTATATGTTTATCCACTCATAATCACATAATTTCATGGCCATGACATGCAAAATAAAGTACATAAATATCACTCTATGTCACAAAAATAAATTGATTCACACAATGGACAATCAAATATCACACAAGGCAAGATCCACACACAATGGACAATCAAAATTCACACAAGGAAATGTCTACACACAATGGACATTCAAATGTCACACAAGGCAATAAAAATAAAATAAATAAGTTATATAATAAGGAAAGGGACCAAATAAGAGTAATACAATTTAAATATCAATCAATAAAATGTCATATAAGAAGGCACGATCATAAATAATGAGGTATACAATGAAAACTCAATCAAGTGAAAGTAATAAGAAAAGAGAATGGCTCAAATAAATAGGTTTATAATGATACACTCAATAAAACAATTTCATATAGTAAATCAAGAGATAAACAAGCATAACCAATGATTATCCTATAGGAAATGAAAGAGTAATAATGAAGCTTATAACATATCAAACTAGTCTATACTATTAATCTATGTCAATGTCAAAACATAAAAAAGCATCACATCCATGAAAATTATGTTGTAAATAATATAATCAAGAGCAAGACATGTATAAATAATGAATGTAGCTCAATCCTAAAAATGGGAAGTTCATATAAATATATAATCTATAACAATGCAACTTGTGGAATAAGATGCCCATAGCATTGGCATGGTCCCTACTATATGAATACTCTATATTTATGTACCCACATACCATGTGTAACCTAAATGTATTGAATCTCACTCCTATATATCATGGAATTAATGTATTTATAAAAAATGATATGTAATCTATCAAACATGTGATAAATAATATAAATAAGTAATGTAAACTAGAAAACATGTCATGAATAGGTCATGGTTTTGATTATTATTTTTTTTTGTATTTTGATATACTTTGAACACATGTACTTAATAAATTATATCCATGTATAAATCTATGTAATATAAGAATGGTATGGATCTGAAAAATCTATAACACATGTTAAGGCATAATGTGCACCAAATTTAAGAGCATGGAAATGTGGAATAAGTGAAGACAAAAAATATCCCTCATCATATACGTAAATCAAAACATATTTTATTAAGAGTGTATGTGGAGATGGGAATAAGCATTCCCTTAGTGGGTAAGAATATGTTAATTCTCATTTAACATGTATATTTAAATGTATGTGATCATGTAAGCTCAATTTAAGACATAATGTGTATTAATAATCAATATGTAGGGATGAGTAAGTAATAAGCCACAAAATAATGTGCACCTATATGACGCTTCTATAAATGATGTATCATTATAGGATAGATGTCACAGATGTTTGAATCAGGATAATAAATCAAAGGCAATGACCAAATGAAAATATCATAGACAAAATTAATCAAGGGCTATAATAATGATCAATTCAAGACCATATTTACTTATATTTACTAATATGTAAGAATATATTAAATGATAAATAAAAGAAACATCCAACCCATCCAAAATAAGAGATGTGAATAAATTGAAATTTCATGGATAACTAAAAAAATTTATTGTAGCAAAGATGTTATACTATTATGGACATTCACACTTGCATGATATATATTTCATTCATTATATGTTTTAAAATATGTATAATAAATTTTACCACATGTTGACATTTGTTTAGTAGTTATATCATCCTTTATGTCATGTATCTTAGCACTAATTGAATAAATGATTTTTAGTTTATTCTCTTTCTAAATAAACTTTATCTATTGAAATTATAATAGTTATGCACTCATGGTAAAATGTAACATAATCACTATTCTTACCAAGGGTTTCCCTCATTTACCTTAGCCATGCTCTCCCTAGTTCAACATTGTATTTATCTAAATTAAGGTCAATGTGAACTATAGAATAATATGTTTTGATACCAGAAGTTATCAAAACCTTGATGGATCCAATGAATTTCTTAGGTGAAGTAATATTATCTAAATTTTTACTATCATATCCGACATATTTGACTAAATTTTAATATCTAACCATAGTTTGAGTAGGATACTCAATTACAGAAGGTGTGCTTGAATTTCGTGGTGCATTAATGGATGTATCTAATGTAGGATCACCACTATCAATAATATTTTTTATTTTTCTCTTAAAATCAAAAAAAAATATCCACACGATATCCATGCATTCTATGATAAGAACAATAGTATTTAGATTTATTAAGAGGATAAATAGGAGGCAAGGTGATAAACTTATTTAAAATACTCCCCCTTAGAGTTTCAATTGGATTATCATTAATCTTATGAATACTTTTTGTACCATTATTTGTATTTTGTTTTTGTACCCATCTTGAGATGAAAATTTTTGAGGCACAAACTTCTAATGGGGGGTGGACTATAACTAACACTAACAAACTTAGTTTTTTTGGCATATGAAATTAAAGTCAAGTTATATAATATTTAGATGCATTTTATATTGAAACTTATATATAGACTTTGTCATAGTGACTATTTGATCGATAATTGTTTCACAAGTAGAAACCATATACACTTTTGGTTGAATATGCATACAAATACTATCAATATGATGTGTTGAAGGTCGAGGTGGTTGAGGAGGAACATTTTTATGATCTACACTTTGTATTAAAAGATGGTTCACCCTACCTCTTGGGCTATTTATAGCATGGACATCTATAAGAGGGATTTAAAAAATCACATTTGAATCCACTTCCAATTCCACATGCATGAAATATGTATTAATAAGGAAATTTAAGAATGTGTCATCATTAGATTCAGTATTACTTATATTATACATGAATTTTATCCATTTCATTACATGGTTATGAAATATATTGCATATATTACACTAACAACATGTAACTATAATAATCATTACTTGAATTAAAAAATATACACTATGAAAATCCATTATATCTAAGTGCAATTTTTGAATGAGGGAAAATTATAAATCAAATTTTAATATAAAAATATAAAACCCTATAACTAAGGATGAAACCCTAAGGGAAATACTATGGTTTGACATGTTCACTATATAAACAGGGTCACCAATATGATTTATCTCATTTTTATTAATTAAACCTAAACAAAATGAAACTAAGGACATATTTAGATTATGTTAAAGTATAAAAATGATACATGAATATGAATGTAAAGGTAGAACATGATTACATAATTAAAATTTAAATAGATAGAAATGACCTAATGGATTTAGATACTTAATGTTTTACTATTATATGAAATCATAATATTAAATATAATGACCAAAGGGCTGAAAGTACACTATGGGTCACTTATATCAAGAACTCAATGTCTAAAATTCACATGACAAATCTATTAATTTGTGGATGTATATTCCAAATAATGTCCATCCTCTTCCAAATTCATATATGTAGGCTATGCTTTTTTGTTTAGAAACATATCACTATACCTACTTGTAATCCTTCTTTGTGTGTGGTGTCAGGGGTTATTTATGTATGTTGTATCCAAAAAAATTATCCTTCTCTTGAAATCCTAGGTCCACTTTCAAACACTAGGTTTAGGTCTATAAAATGGGAAAGAGGTGGGTTGATCTAACCTCAACCACTCCCAAATGAATGGATAATAAATGCCTATGTATCCAATATTCTAAAGAGGCAAGTAAAACAACATGTAGTTATCCCTATTATGTGTATGTGTGTAATGGTGCTTTTTTAATGAATGAAACTTATAATCTTGATTTTGACACTCAAAAAATTTAAATTTGGCTTAGCTTAGGTGCTTCAAACTTGTAAAGATCATGTTTCCTATGACTTGCTATTGAATTGGGAAGTTTAGGGTAGTCCATTTGAATGTGAAAAAAGGGTATAGATATATCTTTTAGGAGTGTTACATGATGCTACATAGTGAAATATGATTAGACCTATTATGTATTTATATGGGACTCTTTGGGTAATTTTTCATGCCAGTGATAGGTGAAATGTACAAGCCAACACCTAAATCAATTTAAATTTGAAGAATGATTATTTATTAGTAGGGGGAGAAGTCTATCAAAGTTTTTTAAATGAAAAATTATATAGGTGTTTGAGTCATATGAACTTATATAAAAGATAATAATATTGATATAATGATTTGGAGCTAGTTTAAGTATGATTTTGAATAGGTTAGGAATAGATTAGGGAATTATTGTATGTGACTAATAGAAAATTAGGAAGTCCAACCCAGAAAAAGAATTTAGATGTGAGATAAGGATGTGACAAATCCATATGTGTACACATTACATCATGTAAGGTGAATTTAGGTCAATATTGACATTTCTAAGTATTTAATACTATATTTTAGTGTCTCTAAGTTATTTTTCACTTGGATTTCTAACCATGACTACATAAAATGGCATCAAAAATGAAAAATATAATATCACACTTTATAGAGAGGATATTGTAGCTCCAATAATCTAAATGGAACCACCAATGTTTGGTAGGGTGCTAAAGCAAACCACTAAGAGGCTAGAAGGCTCAAAATTTCTATAGTCTATAAGAGATCTATAGTGGATATCCATTTTTCCAGCTTGCACCAAGCTATAGATAGACTTATGAATTAGGTTGGGGTGATCATGAATAGGTGCAAAAGGTACATAAGTAACTCTAGTGGGTCAAACCATAGTAAATCAAGTAGACAAGACTAGACTATTGATTGCATAAATAAAGTGAAAACAACAATACCAGATGGAGAGAGATAATAGCTAAAAAGTTAATCTTGAATCTAAGGAACTTTAAGGCCAAATGAAATACATTTTAAGAAATAAAGATGTTTTCAATAAAGGGTTCAAGAGAATACCTATTCTATATTTGAGTTATCTTTCCAAATCAATACTATTGTTTTCTAACAATACAATGTTCTAGTTTAGCAAGAGAGAGAGAATGTTTAAGAAAGTTTTCTAGTTTATCTTGAGCATGTATATCTCTACTATGCAATGAGGAATAGCTCAAAAGAGAAAAATAATATGCAATAAATGAATATTTAAAGCAATGAAAGTAATCTATAACCATATACAAATGTAAAAAACTTTAGACACTACTTTAAGCAATGAACAAAACAACAATTTTCATTAAAACAATTCAAACCCTAGCATACACACTACACAAAATAATGGAGTTTCAATTTTCATAGCAAAGTGCCCTCAGATTAATCTCAAAGAAGATGTGTACATGTTATACCAACCAAGAATCCAAGCTAGGAAGCAGTGTAGGAGGAAAACCAAGCTATGTGCAAGCTCAAGTCCAAACCAAAATCCAAGAGTAAAGGAGGAGGTGAAGTGAGAACTTGAAATGGTGTAAGAGCTCTAAAAAATTAAAAAATAAGTTGAAATGATAAATTTATAAGTTGGAAGCAAGAAAAAAAGAATCAATAATAATTGAGAGAAACAATGAAGTCTCCAAGCAAATGTGTCACAATATATGGGATCTTCTGTCACCAATCAAGATCAAGAGTGCCAAGAATGAATTAAGAGAGATTAAAGAAGGCATGAGAATCAAGAGAGGTAATAATAATCAAGAGAGAGTATGGAGAGATAATATAAGAGTCTTAAATAAATGATAATGAGGCATATATCCCAACCCCAATCCACTAAAAGACCTAAAACTAGCTATTTTTGACCATTTGGGTTCATCTTGGCACTTTTGGGTACATTTTGCCTAGGCTACAGCCTAGACCATGGATTTAGTGAAGGAAATGTGTAGCCTAGACTATGGGTTTCATTCACATAAGCCATAGCCTAGGTCAAACAAGGGCCTAGTTTGGTCAACAAGATCTTGAAAGGCCCTGGGGGATCTCTAGAAGGTTTGTCTTATGTGCAAAAGGGCCAATATGGAGTAAGGATGTATGGAGGGTAAGAATATGATGTGGGAGAGGTCTAAGTAGGTTGTGGATATCTCAAAGTGGTATGATCAAGGTTGGTAGTCTATATGTGATTTATTATGTAATCATAGGGAGGAGTAGGGTTATGAGAAGTACGATTACATATTCCCCTGAGGTACAAGTTGTCAGTGTTCAAATGAAAAAGGAGTGTTGTAAAGTACCTAAAAGTCATACCAAAGAAAAGTAAAGAAACAATTGAAAATATGAAAGGAAACATTACCTTCACTTGCCAGATAAGGATGATGATAGAAAAAGTTGATGGCATGATCTATGAGTGAGAATGAAAATGCTACGTAATCCAAAATCCAACTCTAGCCTAGATATATCTTTTGTAAATAAGGGACAAAAGTGATATCAAATCAAATCTTACTATCCAAAATGACATTCACTAGGGTGTCAGCCCTAGTGTTCTCCCTTTAAGGGATATGGGTGAATTAGATGTCCTCAAAGAAATAAAGTAAATCATGCACCACCTCAAAGAGGGGGAAAAAATTAGAGCTAAGGATAGCCCAGAAACTAGTGAGTTAAGACACAACTAAGAGTGAGTCAGAGAATAATTTCACATAGCACGTGCTTAATTCACAAGCATTGGTTAAGGCACCAAGGATTACATGATACTCGATGACATTATTCATCTCACTAGTAAGGAAAAAACCAATTATAACAAGCTCATGGCCCCATGGATCATCAATAACCCAAGATATAGTTACCAGTCCTAGGTTACCCTAATTACCACTATTTGTGTACCACTGAGAGGTGCATCATGATGAGGGTCAAAGATGCAATACTAACAACTAAAAAAAGATGATCTCAAAGCAAAATGGTGTGAGTTACATGAGGGAAATAAATAATGAAATCAAGCCATGACCCCAATGGTTGACCAACACTAGGCATGGAGAGAAGGAAAGTGGGGGAATTTTGGAGAAGATAAAGACCAATCAGTAAGACTAAAGTAAGTCTTGAACCATCGTAGCTAGCTAACAACCCTACCTACAACCATAATGAATAAGAGAGAGAGGGAGTTATAATGGATTGATAATGAAAAAGTAGAGAAATGGATAACCAAAAGAAGCATATCAAGTAACTTCTATCTTTGGGTGCCCAAGAGATGGGACACAAGCCTAGAAGGTTAATGGGAACCCAAAAGGGGTCTCAAGAACCAAAATGGGGTCTAAACAGGCCCAAAGAAACCTTGAATTAAAAAATAAAGGCTACCATTATGCTCAAAACATGTCAAAACCTCTAAGATGGAGTTTTCATGGTCTAAAATACAAAAATGGGTAAAACACCCAAAAAGGGCGTACAAAAAGCAAGAAAAGGGGGCTAAAAAGAGGAAAAAAGAGAGAAAAGAGGTTAGTTTCACTCTTTTTTTCAGTCTGAGAGAGCCAAAGGAGATCCCATGAGTAACCAAAGCCCAAGTGGAGCAAATGAGGACATGGGAGAATGTCAGATATCTACATGATGATGTGGGTAAGCTCTATGAATGAATTTTTGCGAATTTATTAATTTTTTGGGGGTTTGGAAGACCCTAGATGCATTTTGACTCATATTGTATGATTCATTGGATGAATTAGATGAAATAAGGACTAAAAATGGTGGTCTAGGTGAGATGGAGAGAATGAGACCAATGGGACCTCAAACCGTGGCCCATGGAGTAAGAGAGGAGGAGCCCTGGGGCTCTTTAAGGCACCCCAACGTAGGCTAAAACTTTACTACCTAGGCCATGTATTTGCCTATAAAACCATGGACTAGGGTAGGGAATCACATAATAGGCCTCAAAGATCTTGGAGGAGCCCAAAAGGTCTTGAAAGGGGCTAGAATAGGAAGGGAGAAAGAAAAATAAGCTAGATAGATGAAAACTATCATTTTTTACTTGTTCTTGCTTATTTTTTGACTAGTAAACTAATCTATTTGCATGTTCTCTTTCTTGTGTAGACATGCAGAGGAGTTATCATACCAAATGGGGGAGGACCTTCACAGGTGAGAGAGTAGCCAACATAATGATATGGGCCATGTGAGGTGACCAATAAGGAGAGAGTTCTATGATAGCTGGCTAATGAGGAAGACACTCTACCTATGGTAGACCAAGATTGCTTATAGAGTGCAAGACTTTGGAGGATATTACATGTGCCTTTATTATGTTACTCTAGAGACTTGGTAAATGCATTGGTGATTACATGGGTACCAAAAAGGCATGTGTTCCAATTGGGGTTTGAGCTAGAGGTTATCCTCATCATTGAGAATGTTTACTGACTCTAGAGGGCAGAGCTGATAGATAGAGAGATAGAGCTACCACCAATGTAAGATATATAAATAATAAAGATCTACTTGGTGGGAACTCACCCATACTAGAACAACCATAGAGTGCAAATCATGCAATTTTTACTAGGGGTACCCACTTTCAGGATAGTGATAGTAGGGACTATGGTTAAGAGTTTGCACACTAGCCAGAGTACAAGATGACTACCACTCTCATGGACAAGAGTTGTTTAATGCATAGAGGGAAGACATAGATATGCTTGGGGCCATTATATCCTAAGTGTATTATACTAGCAACTAGATCACATCTGATTCATAGGGTTAGGAAGATTAACATAACTATCTTAGGCTTATGAGAGGCTCCCACTAACATGATCGAGGACACCATATGGAAATAGGGTATACCCTACATTAGAGGATGGAACAACATGGGCTATATGGTTTGCAAACAAGGTAGGGATCATATGCATAACCTTGGATCTAGATATATTATGTAGCTATATCTATGATCCCTACAAGTCTATAACATGGCCATATGATGTTGGGGTAGATCCCTACTAAGGATGGAAGGAGATCTGAGGTCCATATGGATCATACCATCATCTAGGGAGATAGGATCTAGTGGGGTCAAAGATATGTGGATAATCTAAGCCATTTAGGGCTAAGCTTGGTAGGTAGGCAAGGTAGAGTAAAGAGGGTAGTGGTGGAGTGAGGCTACCATGATGAGGACTATTACCACCAGGAGGAGCATGACCTATAAGAGGGCTACATAAGCCATTAGCATTAAAAATTAAGACAAATGTATGTGATGGATATCACTTCATCTTTGTACTCATCCTTAGTGAGAGCTTATATGTGACTAACACATATGTTCTATGGTTGTATACAAGATACTAACCTAGCTATAATGGACCCTAGGTGGACCTATTACTAAGGGAGCTATTCCATGATGTGGTGTCAACACCACTGATGGAGTGGATGTTACATCTATCAGTAGGAGTAGAGTCACATACTTGATTCTATTGGGTGAGTGCATGAGCCTCACTCAAGATGGTGAGGGCAAAACATAAGATTCCATAGCTAAATGCCAAATAAACATGGCATGAGGCATCCAAAAAAAACCATAGGGTGGTTGAAATAGAGATTAAGGCATGACTAGCTAGAGTGAATGCCAAGATCAATTGACTACAAGCTAAGTTAGCTTGAGACTAGACTAGAGGAGTTGAGGTACCTCTACCAAGGGTAGACTAATTAAATACACTGGAGGAGTCTATAACTCAACTAGTTGAGATGCATAGATTGATATTTCCACCTAAAGTATGACTATCTAGATATTTCCCAGTCATAAGCTAATTAGGGCATGCATATGTAGCCATACATGTGGCAATTTTTAGGGACTGCAAGCCCAGGATGACAACAAGCGAAGTGATGTACCTAAATAAAAACATGTATTTTTTTGATAATATATATACTATTTTTTCCTAATTATTAGCACATGTGTGTATATTATTTTTCATGTGATGTGTATGCTTCATCTAATGTAGACTATTAGATACATGTGATTAGATAGTAAGAACTGCTAATAAAGAACCCATATGTATACACATATACCAATGACATGAAGGTTAGTGGTGATATAAGAGAGGAAAGTCTTGCCTTACCACCATAGGTGGCTTTTTTAGAGGGCCATGTAGGCCTTAGACATGAAATGTCTTGAAGTGGAACCCATTGATCAGGTGTCATAAGGGTTTACTTTCAAGGGTCAAGAGACAAAAAAACCCATTCTCTAGAGAGGTGGTGATAAAAAAAGGGCCAAACCACTAGTGTGTGAGTTTTACCTTCTTATGGTGATCCTTATAAAAAATGAGTACCGTATTACCTACCTTGAACTAATGAGGTTGTACCAACTTCTCAAATTAGTGGCATTGACAACACTAATAAGCATGGTTGTGCTTAAGAGCAATCAAAAATCACTCATCTAATTCCTCAAGCTCAATGAGGTGAGTGGCACATTCTTCCTCATTAGAAAGATAAAAAAATATCTTAACCTATAGCAAAGGGATTAATACCTCTAAGGGAATAACAACCTTGGATCCATACACAAGAGAGTATGGGGTTGCCCTCGTGGCCATTTAAAAGCTAGTCCAATAGGTCCAAAGGGTAGGATAGAGTATGAGATGTTAGTCTCTCTTAGACTGGGCAATGGTATAGAGAAGCATCTTCTTCAAAGTTTTATTTGAAGATTTTGCTTGCCCATTTCCATGGGCATAATGAGTAGAGGAGATGTGAATATTTAACCTAAAGTGTTAAGTGATCTCATGCATATCATGGATTTAGAAGCCTGGGCCATTATCAGACATAATAATAATGGGAACCCCTAACCTATAAATAAGCTAGTTCAGGACAAACTTGGTGATGGTCTTCCCACACATGTCGCTAAGAGGCATGGCCTTAACCCACTTTGTAAAATAGTTAGTGGTGGTTATGAACCAATGATGGCTATTAGAAGAGGCAAGTTTGAACTCACTGATGAAGTTGAGATCCCAAATTGAGAAAGGCTAAGGGGAAGAAACAAAGTATTAGAGGTTTTCAGGGGCATTGATGGCATCTATAGTGACCTAAAACATATTACACTTGTTAACATATTAGATAGCATCCTTAATACAATTGAGCCAGTAGTAGCCCATCCTAATAATATGTTGAGTGGTAGCTTGCCCTCCCAAATGGTCACCATAAACACTCCCATGAGACTCCTTAAGTGTGAGAGGGATATCCTCAGGAGCCATACACTACATCAACACACCGTCAAGACCCCTCTTGAATAATATTTTTCCAATTATGACATAGTAGATGATGAGCTTATGGATTTGATAGTGCTCCTATAAAGAAGTGGTGATGGGATAAGATTGATCTTCAAGGTAACAGACAATGTCTCAATATCAATCACACTTAGAGACCTCAACACAATCCATTGAATAGACCATATCATCAAAAAAGACATCATCAACTAGCTATGCATTAGGGTTGGGTAGTGAGCACTTAGTGATTTGGTCAACCACATCTAATCCCTTGATGTAATTTTGGTTAATGATGCAATGGTCAAACTCCTAAAGAAGCATGATCTACTACATAATCCTGATAGTAATATTTGTCTTGTTAAGCAAGTAACTAAGTGGATCAAACTAGACAATAACATTGATATTCTATCCCAACATGTAATTTTGTAATTTCCATATAGAAAATTAGAGGGAGAGGTACTAATGCTCAACCAAATAATATTTGACTTTAGGGCCAACCAATGTGCAAGAGATGTAGTAAATAACTCTCTCTACCAGTGGCATCCTTTTGGCACAACATGCCCCTAATAGAAAGATCAATGACAGAGGTATATAAGATAAAATCATACCCCTAAATGGGTGACATCAAGCTAGGAGGAGTATGAAACAAACACTTTAAGTCCTCAAAAGCCACTTGGAATTTAGAAAACCTTAAGAATGGAGTGTCCTTGTGCAAGAGACATGTGAGGGGTATGGATTTGTGAGCATAATCCTCAAGGAAACATTTGATAAATTTGAGTCTTCCTAGGAAAAAGTGAAGCTAGATGAGGTTACGTGGGGGAGGCATCTCAAGGATCACCTTGATCTTGTCATGATCCACTTCAATTCCCCTCTAAAAAATGAGGAAGCTGAGAATCTTTCTAGTTGAAATACTAAAAATTCACTTTTTAAAGTTGAGATAGATGTGATACTCTCAAATATGCTCAAAGATGATCCTAAGGTCTTACACATGCTCATCCTACTTACAATATTTATTGAGGAGATCATCGACATAGCACTCAATGATCTTATGGAGGAGGTCATGGAAAATTTGGGTCATAATATGTTGATACATGGCCCCAACATTATTCAAATTGAAAGCCATGATGGCATAGAAAAAGGTACCCCATGGGGTAGTGAATGTCATCTTGTACTAGTTTTTCAGTGCAATCTATAATTTTTTGTACCCAGATAAACTATCTATGAGGGGTATTATCTCAAAGATAGTGATGGAATCAATAATCTATTCAATCAAAGGAGTAGGAAAGTTATCCTTTAGATAGGCCATATATTAAGATCCCAAAAGTCAATGTAAATCTGAATAGCTCCATTCTTCTTGAGAAGGGGAACAATATTGGAAATCCATTGAGGGTAATCAACAAATTGGATATAGCTAACTCAAATGATTTTTTCAATCTCTAATTTGACCAATTGAGAGACTTTAAGAGCCATTGGCCATTATTTTTGATAAACGGGTCAAATCCCATTATCCATAACATGATTATAAATGACTATGTCAGGATCCATGCCCTTCATGTTAGCATATTCCCAAGTAAATACATCCAAAAATTTATGTAATAAGGTAACCAAAACATCTCATCCCTCTAAAGCAAGGCTAACATTACTATTGATGATCATAGGCCTTGCTAAAGTTCCAAGGTTGGCATCTATGGATCCTTCAACATCCATGTTTTTACCTTCCTTGAAACATTTAGGTATGGGAGGGAGTAACCCATCTAAAAATTTAGGTTCAACTGCTAGGACAATCACCATAGGAAGGCCTGGGGTTGGTCCATCTATGAGAAAAATCTCCAAACTGGGATGATCAAGGGGATAATTATACTTATGGAAAGCTCACATGAGCTTTGTGTAATCCTTTGTCTCCTTGAGTAGGTTTCATGCCATGATATGAATGAAACAACACTCAAGATCAAACTCAACCACTCTAGTGGTCTCTATGGGAGATGCATGGAGAGAGCCTATACTCTAATGGGTAAATCATGATGTAAGGAGATCAATGTTTGGAGAAACAACCTAAAAGAGATTTTCAAAAAGAGATGGGATGGCCTATCATTGTGGAGTGGAAGAGGGAATTGACTGATATGTGCTAGACTCTAAAGGAATGAATGTTGATCAGTACTCAGTCAGATGAAAACATTCATCCTTGAAGAAATGAGACTTGAAAATAGGGGGTGTATGAGAACCTATAAAACCCCATGAGGAGACAACCAAAACCTCACCTACGGTCTTTATCTATGTGTAGAGTAATTCTTAGGGATATAAGTCCACCTCCATAGTATGAACATCACTTTCATGAATAAACTACACTATGAAAAGCATGGCTGATGTGACAACCTACATGGTAGAAATCTAAATATGGATAAGAATCATGTTGTATGAAGGATCAAGGTCTAACACACAAAACTCGATTCTGACTATCTTGGGGCCAAAATTGACTTAGAGCTTCATGTTCCCCACTAGCATAACTGTCTCATTATTGAAACCAACATAGTTATGACAAGAATCATAAAGATTCTTTCGACTAATATCAATCTCATTGAACATACAGAGGGGCATGATATTCAATGCAGCTCCTTCATTGATGATGTAGTACTTAACATGGAAATCATCAATAGAAGTCTTGATATAAAGAGGGAAATGAGCCCTCTTTTCAAGAACTGAAGTGTCTAGCAAAGAGGTTGGGTTAAAAGATAAGATGGGAGGATGAGGGTGTTCATGTACATTAAAGTTATATAAAACTTCAACATCATCATACAGCAGACCCTCATAAGAGGAACCAATCTCATCAAAGATGAGGCCCCTTACTTAGGGCAAAGTTAAAGAAGGTACCAAATAGAGATCCCAGCTGAGAGGCCTTAAAACTCCTCTATGACATAGTAAGGATGTTGTCTATCTTGGGGATGGATGTTACACCTAAAGTCAAATATGACCTTAAAATTTACCCCCATGGGTTAGATAAGGTACCCAACACCACTAGTATCTCCAATAAGGTTGGTGGCCTAATCAGAGTGCATGTTTACAAATCACTCATACTCAATAGAGGCTATGTCAATAGTATAAATAACACTACTACTCTTGTTCTTGGATTTCACTCTTGGGTCAGCCTCAAAAGAGGAGTCATAAGAGGTGGAAGAGTAAGAAAGAGAACTTGGGGAATTAGCCTTTGATTTCTTCTCTTTCTTTTTCTTCTTCTATTTATTATGGTTAGGTAGAGGTTCTTTGAAATCATTCAAATTATGGTTGGGTTCTACAAGTGAAGAAATTTGTGACAGAGGTAAGGCTTGCCCACCAAACTTTTGGGTGGACAAATTTTTATAATTATACTTCCTCATTCGATGGAAATTAAAAAAATTGGTAGGGTCATAAGTAAAAATCATCCATTAATTTATTATACTTGATTTATAAGCCTTCTTTTCAACTAGCTTCATGTTCAAGGAATTCAGCTCATGGTTGTCCTTCTTCTTAGAAGGAGAATCAATAAAACCATCATCAATTACATTACAATTATGATCACGTGAAGAGGATGAATTTTGGGAAGGGATGGGCCACACCTACATGCACATCAAACACTTTGATCTTAAAATACTCATTAATATCTTCATCATAAGAGTTAAGTTCACACTTGAGGAATTCAAGGTGAACCTCCTACCTTAATGCTCACGTGAACATGTCATAAAGTTGGTCATTCAAGAACCTAGTCTTGCATATATGAACAAATGAATGCCATCAACATATAAAATAAAATTTTAACTCACCTTTAGCCTATGCCATGGAGGTGAGTGACTAGATTCTAAGGTTATAGGGTCTAGAAATATCAAAATATTAGAGGAAGTCATCTAGAAGGATCTAGAAACTAGAGAAAAAATCTAGAAGTAGGCTTTAAAACTAGACAAAAGCTTTGGCTCATAGATAATGAGTAAAGATATTTAACATCATACCTTCATATTTTCCCAATCCATACACACCATCATGAATGTCATAATATGCTCTGTGGGATTGGAGTCTTACATCCCATTGAAATTAGGCAGTTCATGGATAGGAGTAGGAAGGTGAATAGCATGCACCCAAAGGGATAGAGGATTTCAATGGAGATCCCCATAAGCACAGTTGATATTAGGATAATAAAAAAATATAAGAGGGGGATCATGATAGTGATTATGTTGCCTATACCCATAGGCATCACCATAACCATGACCACGGGGAGGATGATGTTGGGGAGGCTCTTGATAGGGAGGATGGTCATGATGGAAATAATCTCTACCATGGGGTGGAGAAAAACCATGAGAAGTGTGATGGTCCCCATGAGGATGTTAGGAAGACATGGAAAACTCATTAAAATGATCATGATGACCAAGATATCCATGATGCTAGTCACATGCCATTAGATGAGGGTTAATTAGTGGTTTTTTATGCTCTTGATATGCATCCCATAAATCTCTAGTTTGTAAATGTTGATCAAAATCAACATGTTCATCATAGACTCTAAGAAAAGGACTAAGAGGATGGGAAGAACCCTTAAGATGTGGATTCCTCATCGATTTAGAATACCTATGACCCACAACATGGATATGAGGATTTTCTTGCTCTAAAGTCTCCAAGAGGGAAAGAGGTTGAGATCTTATGTGAGAAATGGTCAAGGCACTCTAAACTGAGTGGGTATGGGCTCTATTTCCAAAGGAAGCACATTGCCAAATCCTAAGGGAGAAGGAAGCACTTCATTCACCTAAATATGTCTATGACAATCATCAATGATCACATGTAGTTCATCAAGTCCTAGTTGCACAAGGAGATCCTTGTCACCTTGAATGGGTGAATGAGGCATGACATGAGGCTGAGATGAAACATCCTCAGATGATTGCAACTTGGAATAGTGAAAAGGAGAGTGAGTTTGATGGTTATATTCCTACCAATATTGTTCCCTTTTAAATGTGAGAGGGTGAAAACTACCATATTGGGTTAAGGGAAGCTCTTAGATCCTATAGTGTCTATGGCATTCCATTGAAAATGTGGCTTGCTCATTAGTGAGCTTAGGGATGAGACCTTGAATCTACCAAGATTGGCATCCCAAGGGTGGGAGATCTACCATGGATGTAATGAAGCATAAGAAACATGAAAGATAATAGAAAAGGAAAACTGACAGAGAACCAACAAGGAGAATGACATAGAACCAAAGCAGGAGAAAACAACCAAGGTGAAAGCCAAAATACAACCAAAAGCAAATCCTAATAGCTAATAGAGGGTAATTAGCTAGGAGAGATCTAAATAAGATATAACTAATGTGAAACCATATGTTTGGTCCCACTAGGCATGCCAGAATATATCTCCAAGAATTTGAATAGAACTACCAATGTTTGGTAGGGTGTTAAAGCAAACCACTAAGAGGCTAGAAGGCTTAGGGGTTTTACGAGCTATAGGATATCTATAGTGTCTATCCAATTTGATGTATTGTACTAAGCTATAGATAGAATTTTGAACCAATTTAGGGATATAATTAATAGGTTCACAAAGTATACAAGTAACTCTAGTAGGTCCAACCATAGGAAATCAAGTAGCTAAGACTAGACTATTGATTGCATAAACAAAACAAAAAAAATAATACCATATAGAGAGAGATAACAACTGAAAAGTAAATCTAGAAGCTAAGGCACTTTGAGGCCAAATGATAAATGTTTTAATCAATAAATACATTTTCAATAGAGCGTTCAAGAGCATACATATTCTATATTTGAGCTATCTTTCCAAATCAATACTACTATTTTCTAATAATGTAATGTTATAGTTTAGCAAGAGAGAATGTTTAAGCAAGTTTTATAGTTTATCTTGAGCATGTACATCTCTATTATGCAATGATTAATGGTTATAAAGAGATAAATGATATGAAATAAAGAAATATTTTAAGTAATGAAAGTACTCTTTAACCATATATAAATGCAATAAACTTTAGACACTAATCTAAGAAATGCACAAAATAACTATTTTCACTAAAATAATTCAAACTTTATCATATACACTAAAAAAAAATGTATTTTCACTTTTCATAGAAAATTTACCTTACATCAAGTTCAAATAAGATGTGTAAATGTTCTGCCAACTAGGAATCCAAGCTAGGAAGTAGTATAGGAGGAAGACCAAGCTATGTACAAGTTGAAGTCCAAACCAAAAGCCAAGAGAAAAGGAGGAGGTGAAGTGATAACTTTAAATGGTGTAAGAGCTCCAAAAAATTTCAAAAATAAAGTGAAATTCCAAATGTAGAAGATATAATCAAGCCATAAAAAATCAGGAACAACTAAGAGTAGTAATAGAGTCTCCAAGTAAATGTGTAGCAACATATGGGATCCTCTATTACCAATCAATCTCAATAATTCAAAGAATTAATCAAGAGATATTAAATAAGGCATGAGATTCAAGAGAGGGAATAAAAATCAAAAGAGAGTGTGGATAGAGAAGATTAGAGTCTCAAATTAATGAGAATGAGGCATGTATCCCAACCACAATTTGCCAAAAGACCTAAAACTAGTCATTTTTACCATTTGGGTTCATCTTAGAACTTTTGGGCACGTTATACCTAGGCCATGACCTAATATATAGCTTTGGTGAAGGAAACACGTTTCCTAAGCCATGGGTTGCCTTCACGTAAGTTATGTTCTGGGTCAAACAAGGGTCTAGGTTGGTCAATAAGCTCTTGAAAGGCACCAAGGGATCTCTAGAAGGCCTATCTTGCATGTAAAAGGGTCAATATGGACTAAGGATGTATGGAGGGTAAGAATATGATGTGAGATAGGTCTAATCATGTAGTAGATGTCTCAAAGTGGGATGACCAAGGTCTGTAGTCTACACGTGAACCAATGTGTAATCATAGGGAGGAGTAGGGTCATAAGAAGTATGATTACACATATAATATAAATGAATTACATAGACATGTGGATGGGTCAAAGAGACTAACTCCCTCTAAATGATGTTATAATTCACCATCATTATCATCATCATAATATCAACTAATTTTATTTAGGCTTCTTGTATTCATCCTTAAGGATACAATAGGTTTAGGTATTTTGTAATTTTAAATTACCTCTCACTCTTTCCCATCCTTACACATCAGTCACTT
This sequence comes from Torreya grandis, assembly GCA_037957365.1. NCBI lineage: Eukaryota > Viridiplantae > Streptophyta > Pinopsida > Cupressales > Taxaceae > Torreya > Torreya grandis. The sequence goes on along the minus strand of JARHVA010000225.1, from coordinate 6,096,836 downwards.
TGCATATAAAAAACTGATTTCATCATTATTTTTCATCAATAACCTAAATATAGGATGTGTACTATGTGTTCGATGAAATTATTGGGAAAATCAGAGTCTGCACAATAGAGAAAGAGCTGAACACTAGAAAATAAAATGAATACAATAATATTATATTGTCTATATTATTTCATATGAAAGATTAAAAAGTTATATAGGAAAACTATTTCTTATAATTTGGGAGATAATATCTCCACCACAATATACTCAAACCCTATAATAACTCAAACTATTAACCAACAAATCACCTTGTATATTATTGTTATGCATAATAACAATAATATACCAAACAAATATTAATGTATTATTGTTTTTTAAATAATAATTACATTATAAATTAATAATGTGAACACCACAACTCAACATTCACCCCCTTGTGAACATTATTAATCATAATCTACACCCCCTTAATGTGAGCATGGGGAGAATACACATCTTCAAAAATTGTCCTGAATAGAATCATATGCCAATACATAATTTTAGGTTTGCATACTACTATTTGAATCTTACTATCTATATATTACTATACATGACCACTACTATGCAAAGAATGCATCCCATATTACTCCATGTGACCATAATAAACGTGTCACTGGCTGATCATCTCTATAAATAAGGTAGTCAGAGGATCTCTATAGTCAGAGGATTTTTGTAGTTAGTTTCCCTCCTATATGAATGTTGTCATATTCCATTATATCTAAAATCTCCCTTTTCTCCAATCTAGAGGATTTCCAAATTAGTATGGGAATGAAAACACACACAACTCAAAATATGAAATATCATGAGGAATAAATCCTCATTATCATCTTATGTAGCCTCTATTAATGTTTGTTTCCACTCAAACAAAAATAGCATAGACAATTTCAACTGCCACTAAAGAACTATCCTTAGCATTATCTGATTTGGCACAAAGCACACCACACTAAAAAAGAGAAAAACCACACCACATAAAATTTACCAAATAATCTAGACCCCATCTTTGGTGATTTATGAGAGGCTTTGGGACCTCCAACCTCTATTTTCTCCATCCTCCATTATGTTGTTGCTTACTCAGCTAATGTTGATGAAGTTCATGTCATTTTGATTCTCCCATATACATAATTGATGCTTTTGACTTGGGACATCAAGTTCACCTAAAAATGCATCCTTTGCATAATATGGGTTTAACTTTGATATATTTGACATAAAAATGACTCTTAAAAAAATAACTTGACAACTTTTGATTCTCGACTCATTTTTTATTTTGATAATAAACCCAGAAAATTGACACTTTTTGATATTTTTATGAGTTGACTCTTTTTGACATAAATAGCATTTTGATAATGATAACTCAATTAATGACTTTGAATCTATTAATAAAAATGACTTATAAACACAAATTTTAATGACTAATCTTAATCTAAACTAAAAAGACAACTTAAAACAATAATTTAAAAAAGAACTATCTACCATATAGAGATTTTGACTCTAAATAAAATATTTAAATCCACACATCGAACCACCAATGAGAGATGAAGTATTTTGGAAGATAGCTTGCATGTGATGGGAAAAGAATGTGTAACATGACATCATATTAGTCCAAATGAGTATGAATTATTTTCACAGGGTGAAGGAAATGTTTGTGTCAACTTTATAATGTGATATCAACATATCTGATGAAAGATGCAAAGCTACAAGATAGAACATACGAGCTTTGACATCTAGTGCAAGTTACATGGTGGCCGATCAAGTGACATGAAAAATAAATCTCAGGAATAATTTTTACTAGTTTTTACTTCACCACAACACTATTTTGTATTTCCTCCACAATGGCTTTGGTATATGGACATACCACATAGTCCTTGTCTTTAGAAGATGAGTGTTTTTTGAGTCAAGGTTAAGAAAATCATGCCCAATTCTAAGTTGAAGGAAAAACTGAAACCATACCCAAAAATCCTTTGTATCACTCATTCATGCACTACTAAACATAGTTCAGGTTTCCATGTTGATAAAACTTTGTTATAGCTCATTGAAGATCGAATAAAAAATACACGTAGAATATAGACTATACAATTCAAATATGACTGCACACTAAAAGATACCTAAATTCTTAAATTCTTCTCATCAATTGAGATCATCAAAAACAATTGCTGCCCCTCACCAATTTTTAGAAGCCCATCTCGGTCTGATACTAGATATTGGGGAGATTAGAGTCTACACAATAGAGAAAGAGTTAAACACCAGAAAATAAAATGAACACAATAATATTATTTTATCTATATTATTTCATATGGAAGATTACAAAATTATATAGGAAAACTATTTCTTATAATTGAGGAGATCATATCTCCACCACAATCTCCTCAAAACCTATAATAACTCAAACTAATAACCAAGAAACCACCCCGTATATTATTTTTATGCATAATAAAAATAATCTACCAAACAATTATTAATGTATTATTGTTTATTAAATAATAATTACTTATAAATCAATAATATGAACAACACATCTCAACATAAATTCCTTGCATAGGTACTCTTTTACACTTTGGGATTTGTGTATTTTATTCTTAGTTTTATTTGACATTCATTTGAGTCATTTATGTTTCAATTTCTCACTTGAATCATGTAAAATTATAGATTGACACATTGTTTCATTATAAGATCATTTCCCTTCTTTTCTTATGTCCAATTGTTTCCTTTTTTAATTTCTCCATGTTCTCTTATGGATCCAACATTTAAAATTATTTTCATCTTGCAATTAGATCACAATTTTCTTTCTATCATCTTTCTACTTAATTTCCCATTTTCCTTGTTTTGAAATTCAACCCCCTTTTTGGGGAATCATAAATCATAGTTTCTTGCTTTTGTCATAAATTTTCACTCTTGATATTCTTTATTAATCACATTATAAGAGTTTTTCCTCTCCTTTCAACTATCAAACTAATTTTTTAGTTTCCCCCTCTAATATTTTGGGAGAAATATTCTATACTTATTTCTATTTTAAATCTCTATTAAATTTTTATTTCCATCATATTTCTACTTGATGTCCTGGTTTTCTTGTTTTTAAACTCAAACCCATTTTTTGGGCATTACAAAGCATAGTTCTTGATTATATCATAAATTTTCATTATTGATGTTATTTATCCATCTTTTCCTTATTGTATTATATTTGGTCTTAATCTTATTCATCTTTCTTACTTGAAATTTAGGTTTTCCTATTTTTATTCATTCATTAATGTCTTCACTTTTGATTCATATTATCAATAATTTCATATTTTTACTTTCATGCTTGCATTCGCATTTTTTTAAATTAATATTTTCCTTGATTTTTAATGTCATCATCTTTTAAATAACCCATATTTATTTTCCATAATATTTCAATCCTTATATGCTCAAGTTTCTTGTTGATTTATTTTGAATTTGTGTCATATTGTATTCCTTATATTCTATGATATACTTGATTATTCATTATTTTAATTACACTTGAATTTTGTGACATTTTAAATATTATAGTAGTGCTTTCACAACATTATCTTTTTTGGTTTGATTTGGACATTATTAACTCTAATTGCATAACTATAAATGGATTCATATTATTAACTATAATATCATATTATTGCTCTTGCATTACTTAAGCATTGATTAAGCTTTTCCATTTATTAGATCTTTTATATATATGCATAAACTAGTTTTTTTAGCATTGTATACTTGGTTTTAGTGATCTTTTCTCTATTGCATTTTAGTTACAAATTGCATTTATCATATTTTTTACTAGTTTAGTCCTATTTTGGAATTCATTGTTCTTTTAGTCTTCTTTTGACATTCATCATTCTTCATTTTGGATCTAATTTATCTAACATATTTATCTGATTAATATGTTTCATACTTAAATATTATGGTTGTTTTGAAAATCTTTAGATGAAGTATATTATTGATTGCTTATTTTAGTCCTCTTCTAACATTCATTTTTCTTATTTTACTCATACAATATCTAATGTAGTTTCTTTGAATAATAGGTTTCATACTTAGAGATTTTTTTTTGGAGATAAATTAGGTTAATTTGTAGTTGTCGAATTAATATTGGGATTATTAACTTCTTATAAATATAAACATTAAAAATAATAGGGATGTCTTTACATCCTTATTTTCCATTTCAAAATAATTTTTAGAATTGTTTTTGGCTATAAAAAAATGTGGGCATTGTATAATCACACGATTTTTTTTATCTTTTTGCGTCTCTTTTTATTTTTTTCATGTCAAGACCACATAATAAGCTTTTTTTGCTGCTTGTTTACATTTATTTAAACTTGTTTATGTGGTTTTTTTGTGTCTTTGAAACTTTTTTTATTGGTATCTTTATTTTTATATTTTTATTTCCTATCCTTAGTATAGTTTCTAGGGGTAAAATATAATCTAAACATAAGATAATCTTATTTTTCTTTATTTTTATTTATTTTCTAATGTATCCCTCCCAACCTATCCTTTGGTAAGATTAACCAAAATTATATTTCTTTTTATATCTTTTCAATCCTATTTCTTACACTTTTATGAATATATCTAATTGGGATCAACATTTTAAATTTGGGCATATCATTTGATTATTTTCTTGTTAGTATTCCTACCCCTTTCTCTATATGTGTTATTAGTGTTTATTTTACAATGTTTTTTGAATGGTTTATTTAAGAAAAGGTGCATGATATGGTTGATTAAAAATTGGATCTTGTTTACTACGTATATGAAATAAAAATATCAAGGCCATTTAATATTGTTGGATAGAGTGGGGTTAGACAAAATGTAAAGAAACCAATAATGATTGATATTCTTGGAGTTGCTAAAAAATAAAATAATGTTGCTCATGATGATTATTATGGTTTTACTTCTAATCCTCCCAAAGATGGGTCTTTAAACTTGATCATAATTATGTATATATTAAATTATTTGAACATTTAATACTAGTAATATATTTATTAGTTAGTTTAGTTTAATTTATTTGATGTTAGTTTTAATATTGATATCAATCTATGATAGGTGATTGTTGATAGTATTATGTTTACCCATATGATGACATATATTATATTTGAGTAAAATTATATCTCAATATTAAAAACAAAATGTAGGTGAGATGTTGGGTTGGTTAATTGATCTAGGTGTGCCTAGCCCCACCTAAGTTCAAATATCATTGGGTATTTGAAGCTAATTATGGTTGTATGTGTTGGGTTCTTTCCATATGTGTTGGATTTTGGTCCATTTGATTAAAACACACACACACACACACACACACACACACACACACACAAAAGACAACATAAGAAATAATCACAACATTTCTAATTTCATCATTTATAAGGCATTCTAACATTGCTAGTATAATTTATATTGGTTTTCCATATTGTTATATTGATATCTAAACATGTTTATTTATGTAAAATAAATACTTTACCTACTTCATATCAATATTTAATTTCACTTAAAATAAATATATTATTGGGTTATAATTAGGTTAATCTCACATCGATAAGAATTGTGAGATAGGTGAACTGTAAAAAATTACATGTTTCAAAATATTCACTAATTGGGAAAGAGGTAACAAGGAAAGAAGCTCAAAATGATGGATTACATTCAATGCTCCCCTTGTTAGAACCCAAAATGTCCATGACATTTTGGTATCCTAATATTTAAAATATGTAAAACTTTCAAGTGTTAATAAGCATTTTGGCCTCTACCATGGGTTCTCTATGATTTTTATTATATATATTTTTTCTCCCATGTATGTTTTATAATGCCCCTACCTCATGGATTATCTTTTTCTCTTGAACATTATTAATAAATTTTCCCTTTTGGTAAAATTTTAGTGTCACAATTCATTTTAGGTCCCATTCATGTTGTGATCTGACTAGGTCTTGAATTTGTTTTATAGGGCACACATTAATGGTTTCAAAGTCTAAAATTCACCTAAGGCCACCTTCAAATGCCTATATATAGGTTAAATGTATTTTTTTTTTCACGGCCACTTTCATATGTATAATTCTAGGTTTATTATATTCCTTATGATCACTTTATTAAACAAGAAAACCCAATCACATTCTTAATTGATATGTACAAGTGAATTATCATCCCATTATCACAAAGTGAAAAATATGTTTTGTGGCCTCCATTACTCCATGAGTCCATGTTGTTTTTGGGTGTCTTCCCTTTGGCTATGAATATTTGAGTGTGGATGCCAATAAATATAAAACATGATTGTGAATTTTAACACATCTATGGGGATATTGAAAATAAATTTTAAGAATAAGTGACTCCATGATTGCATATGGCCCCTATGTGGAAAGGTGCATAGGTAAAAATAAAGTGGAGAGTGGCTAAAATTAAGCAAGTGAAAGATTTATAGGTATAGGTGGCTCAGTTATAAGGACATGTCCAGGGAATGTTATCAAAGACTTAGAGACCATAGATGACTTTACATGTTGCTCAATTTAGAGCCTTTGTTATAAGTGTGTAACCTCACCTTTAGGGGGGTGAAGGTGGTCTACATCCTATTGCTTAATTTTTACTCAGATGCATTTTTATGTATATATGATGTAGTAAGATGGACTTGTGTATAAATATGACACTTTTATATAGATATATCTTTTTAGGACTCAGTATTTTTATCTACATACATGACTATGGTGTATGGCTTATTTTATTTATAAATACATTAATGTTTCAATATCATGATGGGGAAAATATGATTTATTTTAATGAATGTTTTATTATTTTTAATCAAATGTGATAAAATGCATGGACAAAAAGAATAAAAACTAAAATGATACAAATATTAAGTAAGTAGATAGAAAAATAAACAAACAAAAGATGTAAAAAATAAATGAATGTAAAACACATGACATGAGATAAGTAAAATAATAATAAAATATCCAATGTAATAAAATGCAAAACATAATAAAACAAAGATATGCATAAAAAATTATGTCATCCTATGTAAGACAAGTAAATTAAAATTAATTCAAACAAAAATAAAAAATAAAAATGATTATAAAAATGTCATCCAAATGTAAAACAAGTAAATTCAAATTAAATAAAACATAAATAAAGAGAAAATTGATTATACACTATGTCCAATGTAAGATAAGTAAATTTAAATAAAACAAGGAAATAATTTAAAAGATAAGTGAAAGATTCCAATGAGTGAAAACTTGAAATAAATGCTTGTGTTAAAAACATTATATAAGAAAGCACAACTGTCTAAAGACATGACTATGATGACTATGGTGGTGTGGATATAAATTCTGGTGGTTGTTTTGGAGGAAGGTCTCATTGTGTTCCCCAAGGTCTTACAATTAAACTCACAAACTAAAAATCCAAGTGATGTTGTAAATAATGGTGGAAAACTAAATCTAAAATTAGATAAGAATGGACAAGTTTAGCTTAAATAAATATCCATCAATGGTATATTGAGGTAGATATGATGAAATTAAAGATGCAAGGTGTGAAAAATATGATGTATACAGCCTTAGTGGAGATGAGACCCTATGAATAAGTGAGAAAGGATAATATTTCTTGACATCAAGGACCTGAGGGACTCCACCTAACAAGCACAAACTAGGGATGATAAGTGACGTATATAGATCATCCCATGAATGTTATATGCATGAAAATTAATAGGATCTTACCTTCCCATAACATGTTCCACACTCCTTAGGACCTTATCGTCAACCTACTATGAATATTGTGTACTTGTTTGAGAAATTAGGTGGTACTAGAGTAAAGGAAGATATAAAATGATGTAATAAGACCTCCTACCTAGTGTACTAGCCTACCACACCCCAATGGACCTTGATTCTATCATGAGGCCAACTTTTAAACATGATCTTTGACTAGAACAACATATGTGCTAGATAAATATCACATCTTTTGGTGTGATATGACTTTTAATATTTTGATTTTCCATTTCTTAAGATTATTTGGATTTTTATATTTTACTCCTTCATACAAATTTGGAATAACCAAACATGGGTGATATAAATAACTAACATAATAGATCTTACATCTGGCCTTTAGAAAGGAAAACGTAAAGACCCATGGTGTCTAAAAGACTCTTAGACTTTCCCCAAGTGAATGTCTATAATATCTAAATTAAACTGTGTTCCTCAAGTTAAATAAAAAAATATAGATGGGGATCATGGAAGAAATCTCCATGTGTGAAGGGTGATACAATGATAAATAGGATTATAGTTGACTACAAGAAGGGAAAATAGTGTTTTAGAAGAGACTAGGATATGCTATGAAAGGTGATATTTGGGTCACTAAGGAATTCATACTAACCTACATGGGTTTTGGCATAAGCACTAATATGATAAGTCATCCCAATAGAGGGGGAATAAAAATAGGTTGAAGAATCAAAAGGCGAATAAGGAAAAGTAAAAAATGGTAAAAATGTGATATAATTAACCTAAAGGCAATACTATAATCATGATTCCTCTTACCCTGGTCCTCCCTATGATCAAACATATACTCATCATGCTTACTACTAGATACTAAGAGACCTTACTAACCCTAAACAATCATTCGGAGAGATGTGAAACATTTTGTCACCCTATTGGTCCTTTTTGTACACTATTGAACCTTCCCTCACCATATCAGACACTACTGCATGCTTGATGGACCCTATACATAGTATTTAAGCTGAGGCCACTATTTATCTAGTATAACCATTGGCCTAGGCCACCAATTTTATTTCTGTTCCATATCCTAGGTTATAACTTGTCCATCATGTGTCTATTTCAGTTTGATTCATTTCCAAATATCTATAAATAGACATTTTTTTATGATTCCTACTTTTGGAATCCCTATATCAGTTGTAAACCTACATCACTACCCCTTTTCTTCATCTCTTCTGCTTTTACTCTGATTTATCCACCCTCTTGATGTAGTAGGATAGACTTGTGTATAAATATGATACTTTTATATAGAGATATCCTTTTGTGACTCATTATTTTTATCTACATACATGACTATGGTGTATGGCCATTTTTTTTATAAATGCATTAATGTTTCAATATCATGTTGGGGAAAATGTGATGTATTTTAATGAGTATTTTATTATTTTCAATCAAATGTGATAAAATGCATGGACAAAAAGAATAAAAATGAAAATGATAAAAATATTAAGTAGATAGAAAAATCATCAAATAAAAGTTGTAAAAAATAAATGAATGTAAAAGCATGAAATGAGATAAGTAAAATAATAATAAAATATCTAATGTAATAAAATTCAAAACATAATCAAACAAAGATATGCATAAAAAATTATGTCATCCCATGTATGACAAGTAAATTCAACTTAATTCAAACAAAAATAAAAATAAAAATAAAAATGAATGTAAAAATGTCATACAAATGTAAAAAAAGTAAATTCAAATTAAATCAAACATAAATAAAGAGAAAAATGATTATACACTATGTCCAATGTAAGATAGGTCAATTTAAATAAAACAAGGAAACAATTTTAAAAATAAGCAAAAGACTCCGATGAGTGAAAACTTGAAATCAATGCTTGTGTTAAAACATAATGTAAGAAAGCACAACTATATAAATACATGACTATGATGACTATGGTGGTGTGGATATAAATTTTCATGGATGTTTTCAAGGAAGGTCTCATTGTGTGCCCCAAGGTCTTACAATTAAACTCACAAACTAAAAATCCAAGTGATGTTGTAAATAATGGTGGAAAACTAAATCAAAAATTAGATAAGAATGGACATGTTTAGCTTAAATAAATAGCCATCAATGGTATATTGAGGTAAATATGATGTAATTGAAGATGCAAGGTGCCAAAAGTATGATGCATAAAGCCTTAGTGGAGATGAAACCCTATGAATAAGTAAGGATAAGATTTCTTGACATCAAGGACCTGAGGGACTCCACCTAACAATCACAAACTTGGAATGATAAGTGAAGTATATAGATCATCCCATGAATGTTATATGCATGAAAATTAATAGGATCTTACCTTCCCATAACATGTTCCACACTACTTAGGACCTTATAGAGTCATCAACATAATATGAAGATTGTGTACTTATTTGAGAAATTAGGTGGCACTAGAGTAAAGGAAGATATAAAATGATGTAATAAGACCTCCTACCGAGTATACTAGCCTACCACACCCCAATGGACCTTGATTCTATCATGAAGTGAACCTTTGAACTTGATCTTTGACTAGAAAAGGAGATGTGCTAGATAAATATCACATCTTTTGGTGTGATATGACTTTTAATATTTTGATTTTCCATTTCTTAAGATTATTTGGATTTTTATATTTTCCTCCTTCATACAAATTTGGAATAACCAAACATGGGTGATATAAATAACTAACATAATATATCTTATGTCTGGCCTTTAGAAAGGAAAATGTAAAGACCCATGGTGTCTAAAAGACTCTTAGAATTTCCCCAAGTGAATGTATATAATATATAAATTGAACTATGTGTTCCTCAAATTAAATCAAAAAAGACAGATGGGGATCGTGGAAGAAATCTCCATGTGTGAAGGGTGATACAATGATAAATAGGCTTATAGTTAACTACAAGAAGGGAAAATAGTGCTTCAAAAGTGACTATGATATGTTATGAAAGGTGATATCTGGGTCACTAAGGAATTCATACTAACCTACATGGGTTTTGGCATAAGCACTAATATGATAAGTCTTGCCAATAAAGGGGGAATAAATATAGGTTAAAGAATCAAAAGAGGACTAAGGAAAATTAATAAATGGTAAAAATATGATATAAATAACCTTAAGGTAATACTATAATCATGATTCCTCTTACCCTGGTCCTCCCTATGATTAAACATATACTCATCATGCTTACTACTAGATACTAAGAGACCTTACTAACCCTAAACAATCATTCAGAGAGATGTGAAACATATTGTCACCCTATTGGTCCTTTTTGTACCTTGTTGAACCTTCCCTCACCATATCGGACCCTACTACATGCTTGATGGACCCTATACATAGTATTTAAGCCTAGGTCACTATTTATCTAGTAGAACCATTGGCCTAGGCCAGCAATTTTCTTTTTGTTCCATATCCTAGGTTATAACTTGTCCATCATGTGTCTATTTCAGTTTGAGTCATTGTCAAATAGCTAGAAATAGACATTTTTTATGAGTCCTACTTTTGGAAGCCCTATATCATTTGTAATCTTGCATCACTACCCCTTTTCTTCATCTCTTCTATTTTTAATCTGATTTCTCATCCCTCTTGATGTAGTAGGATGGACTTATGTATATATATGATACTTTTATATAGATATATCCTTTTGTGACTCATTATTTTTATCTACATACATGACTATGGTGTATGACTTATTTTATTTATAAATGCATTAATGTTTCAATATCATGTTGGGGAAAATGTGATGTATTTAATGAATGTTTTATTATTTTCACTCAAATGCGATAAAATGCATGGACAAAAATAATAAAAATATTAAGTAGATAGAAAAATCAACAAACAAAAGATGTAAAAAATAAATGAATGTAAAACACATGACATGAGATAAGTAAAATAATAATAAAATATCTAATGTAATAAAATTCAAAACATAATCAAACAAAGATATACACAAAAAATTATGCCATCCCATGTATGACAAGTAAATTGAACTTAATTCAAACAAAAATAAAAATAAAAATGATTGTAAAAATGTCATTCAAATGTAAAAAAAGTAAATTCAAATTAAATCAAACATAAAGAAAGAGAAAAATGATTATACACTATGTCCAATGTAAGATAATTCAATTTAAATAAAACAAGGAAACAATTTAAAAAATAAGCAAAAGACTCCGATGAGTGAAAACTTGAAATCAATGCTTGTGTTAAAACATAATATAAGAAAGCACAATTATCTAAAGACATAACTATGATGACTATGGTGGTGTGGATATAAATTTTGACGGTTTTTTTCAATGAAGGTCTCATGGTGTTCCCTAAGGTCTTAAAATTAAACTTACAAATTAAAAATCCAAGTGATGTTGTAAATAATGGTGGAAAACTAAATCTAAAATTAGATAAGAATGGACATGTTTAGCTTAAATAAATATCCATCAATGGTATATTGAGATAGAGATGATGAAAGTGAATATTCAAGGTGCCAAAAATATGATGTATAAAGCCTTAGTAGAGATGAGACCCTATGAATAAGTGAGCAAGGATAAGATTTCTTGACATCAAGGACCTGAGGGGCTCCACCTAACAAACACAAACTTAGAATGATAAATGAAGTATATAGGTCATCCCATGAAGTTATATGCATGAAAATTAATAGGATCTTAACTTCCCATAACATGTTACACACTCCTTAGGACCTTACAGAGTCATCAACCTACTATGAAGATTATGTACTTGTTTGAGAAATTAGGTGGCACTAGAGTAAATGAAAATATAAAATGATGTAATAAGACCTCCTACCTAGTGTACTAGCCTACTGCACCCTAATGGACCTTGATTATATCATGAGGCTAACTTTTGAACTTGATATTTGACTAGAACAAGAGATGTGTGAGATAAATATCACATCTTTTGGTGTGATATGACTTTTAATATTTTGATTTTCCATTTCTTAAGATTATTTGGATTTTTATATTTTCCTCCTTCATACGAATTTAGAATAACCAAACATGGGTCATATAAATAACTAACATAATAGATCTTAAGTTTGGCCTTTAGAAAGGAAAATGAAAATACCCATGGTGTCTAAAAGACTCTTGGACTTTCCCCAAGTGAATGTCTATAATATATAAATTAAACTATGTGTTCCTCAAGTTAAATAAAAAAAAGACAGATGGGGATCATGGAAGAAATGTCCATGTGTGAAGGGTGATACAATGATAAATAACCTTATAGCTGACTACAAGAAGAGAAAATAGTGTTTCAGATGTGACTAGGATATGATATAAAAGGTGATATCTGGGTCACTAAGGAATTCATACTAACCTAAATGGGTTTTGGCATAAGCACTGATATGATAAGTCATCCCAATAGAGGGGGAATAAAAATAGGTTGAAGAATCAAATGGGGACTAAGGAAAAGTAAAAAATGGTAAAAATGTGAAATAAATAACCTAAAGGCAATACTATAATCATGATTCTTCTTACCCTGGTCCTCCCTATGATTAAACATGTACGCATCATGCTTACTACTAGATACTAAGAGACCTTACTTACCCTAAATAATCATTTAGAGAGATTTGAAACATTTTTTCACCCTATTGGTCCATTTTTTACCCTGTTGAACCTTCCCTCACCATATTGGACCCTACTACATGCTTGATAGACCCTATACATAGTATTTAAGCCTAGGTCACTATTTATCTAGTTGAACCATTGGCCTAGGCCACCAATTTTCATTTTGTTCCATATCCTAGGTTATAACTTGTCCATCATGTGTCTATTTCAGTTTGAGTCATTGCCAAATAGCTAGAAATAGATATTTTTTTATGAGTCCTACTTTTGGAAGCCCTATATCAGTTGTAAACCTACATCACTACCCCTTTTCTTCATCTCTTTTGATTTTAATATGATTTCTCCTCCCTCTTGATGTAGTAGGATGGAATTGTGTATAAATATGATACTTTTATATAGAGATATCTTTTTGTGACTCATAGTTTTTATCTACATACATGACTATGGTGTATGACTTATTTTATTTACAAAATGCATTAATGTTTCAATATCATGTTGGGGAAAATGTGAATTATTTTAATGAATGTTTTATTATTTTCAATCAAATGTTATAAAATGCATGGAAAAAAGAATAAAAACTAAAATAATAAAAATATTAAGTAGATAGAAAAATTAACAAACAAAAGATGTAAAAAATAAATGAATGTAAAACACATGACATGAGATAAGTAAAATAATAATAAAATATCTAATGAAATAAAATGAAAAACATAATCAAACAAATATATGCGTAAAAAATTATGTCATCGCATATAAGACAAGTAAATTCAACTTAATTCAAAGAAAAATAAAAACAAAAATGATTGTAAAAATGTCATACAAATGTAAAACAAGTAAAGTCAAATTAAATCAAACATAAAGAAAGAGAAAAATGATTATACATTATTTCCAATGTAAGATAGGTCAATTTAAATAAAACAAGGAAACAATTTAAAAAATAAGCAAAAGACTCCAATGAGTGAAAACTTGAAATCCATGCTTGTGTTAAAACATAATATAAGAAAGCACAACTATCTAAAGACATGACTATGATAACTATGGTGTGTGGATATAAATTTTGATTGTTGTTTTCAAGGAAGGTCTCATTGTGTTCCCCAAGGTCTTATAATTAAAATCACAAACTAAAAATCCAAGTGATGTAAATAATGGTGGAAAACTAAATCTAAAATTAGATAAGAATGGACATGTTTAGCTTAAATAAATATCCATCAATAGTATATTGAGGTAGATATTATGAAAGTGAAGATGCAAGGTGCCAAAAATATGATGTATAAAGCCTTAGTGGAGATGAGACCCTATGAATAAGTGAGCAAGGATAAGATTTCTTGACATCAAGGCCCTCAGGGACTCCACCTAAAAAGCACAAACTTGGGCTGATTAGTGAAGTATATAGACCATCCCATGAATGTTATATGCATGAAAATTAAAAGGATCCTACCTTCCCATAACATGTTCCATGCTCCTCAGGACCTTATAGAGTCATCAACCTACTATGAAGATTAGGTACTTGTGTGAGAAATTAGGTGTCACTAGAGTAAAAGAAGATATAAAATGATGTAATAAAACCTCCTACCTAGTGTACTATCCAAATTCACCCCAATGGACCTTAATTCTATCATGAGGCCAACTTTTGAACTTGATCTTTGACAAGAAAAAGATATTTGCTAGATAAATATCACATCTTTTGGTTTGATATGATTTTTAATATTTTGATTTTCCATTTCTTAAGATTATTTGGATTTTTATATTTTCCTCCATAAAAATTTGGAATAACCAAACATGGGTGATATAAATAACTAACATAATAGATCTTACGCCTAGCCTTTAGAAAGGAAAAAATAAAGACCCATGATGTCTAAATTTCTCTTAGACTTTCCCCAAGTGAATGTCTATAATATCTAAATCAACCTATGTGTTCCTCAAGTTAAGTAAAAAAATATAGATGGGGATCGTGGAAGAAATCTCCATGTGTGAAGGGTGATACAATGATGAATATGCTTATAGTTGACTACAAGAAGGGAAAATATTCCTTCAAAAGTGACTAGGATATGCTATGAAAGGTGATATCTAGTTCACTAAGGAATTCATACTAACCTACATGGGTTTTGGCATAAGCATTGATATGATAAGTCATCCCAATAGAGGGGGAATAAAATAGGATAAAGAATCAAAAGGGGATTAAGGAAAAATAAAAAATGGTAAAAATGTGATATAAATAACCTTAAGGAAATACTATAATCATGATTTCTCTTACACTGGTCCTCCCTATGATTAAACATATACTAATCATGCTTATTACTAGATACTGAGAGACCTTACTAACCCTAAACAATCATTCAGAGAGATGTGAAACATTTTGGCACCCTATTGGTCCTTTTTGCACCCTGTTGAACCTTCCCTCACCATATCAGACCCTACTGCATGCTTGATGGACCCTATACATAGTATTTAAGCCTAGGTCACTATTTATCTAGTAGAACTAGTGGCCTAAGCCACCCATTTTCTTATTGTTCCATAGCCTAGGTTATAACTTGTCCATCATGTGCCTATTTTAGTTTGAGTCATTGCTAAATAGGTAGAAATAGACATTTTTTTGAGTCCTGATTTTAGAATCCCTATATCAGTTGTAAACCTACTTCACTACCCCTTTTCATCATCTCTTCTACTTCTACTCTAATTTCTCCTCCCTCTTGAGATAAATCACACTTTCGATTTCAATTTGGACTAGATTCATGATTTTTCTCCACAGTTTCTCATGCCTTCATTATTGCTTGATCTCATGTTGTATCAGTTGGAAATGCACGTAATTTATGCCCTTAGATTGGATTTCACACCTTATAATTTCTCCTACCTCACTCACTCTCCTAGTTTATTAGCATTAGATTATATAGATCTCTTCTTGCAGCTTAGTCTTCCTTTGACCAAGATCAAACTTAGACTCTTAGTTGGTAGTTTCTTACATATTTGTTGAGCATGACCTAAGTGATTGTAAGGTGAAATAATTATTTTGGGTTAGTGTAGTGTTATTTATAGAGTTAGAGATTACATTCTAGGGTTAGATTCATTTTAAACAATCATTTAGCATGGATTTTAAAAATCTTATTCATTTCCCTTTGAAAATGTCTTTCATTTGAAATCATCTTTCATACCCTAGGGTTGCATGCTTCTGAATCAATATGCATTCTTAAGATTGCTTAATTGTTTTACATAACTTTGCTTCCATATTTAAATCATATGTTTATTTCATTAATTCACTTGCATTTATGTGGTTATAGCATTAGAGATATATTTTTTTTTTTTAAACTTGATCATACTAGCCCTAACTTGTTTTTGTAAGGCTTCCTTTGGCCTAATGCAATCTACAAAATTGAATAGCTACCATAGACCCCTAGTGTCTTCATGTGTCCTTCATCCCAATATATTTTGTATTTTTACTCTTATGTTAAATCTGAGTGGTTCATTTGGATTCTTGGAGATACATTATGGCATACTTGGTGGGACCTTCTATAGGGTTTCAATCTAGTTCTATTCTATTTAGAGATCACCTAGCCTGTTTCCCATTATTAGAAATAAGGCTTTATTTTTAGCTATGTTTTGTCTCCCTCTCTAGTTGTTTGACCTTGCTTTATTTTTCATCCTCATACCTGCTAGTTCTCTAATAGTTTTCCTCTTTTTTGGTTTCTAAGTTTTCTTCTTTCATTGTGCCCATGTTAGGTATCCCACCTTTGGGATGCTAATCCTACCACATTCAAGGGAAAGCTCTTGAGATCACTCTTGATCAAGTTGATATTGTAATAGAATGATACATAACCTCTAGGATCTAATATCTAACTGCCATATTTAGGTGACCATGACCTTCTAGTATTCTAAAGGGAATGAGATTGGCAAGTGTATAACCAGTAGACCCACTCCCATTTTTAGTAGTCCAATATTTACCTATTCAAGGATGTTTCATCATAACTTTAGAATGCTTCACATTAAATCACAAGGGATGAATACAACCCCTTGAATAATTGAGGCTTGATGAGTTGCATATGATCATTAATGATTGTCTTAGATGGATTCACATGAATTTTAAGCATCACTCTTCCCATAAGAGTAGGTAGTGTGCTACCTATAGAGATAGATCCATCACCCATTACCATTCAAGTGCCTTAATCAGTTCTTATTTGAGTTCCTCAGCCCCTACTCAACTAGAGACTCTACAATAAGAACCCCCTATCATCCCCATTTAAGGGTGTAGGAACCTAAACCTAGTTTGTCATCTACATCATGTGAATCCTTCCCATATTCTTAGTCCTTCCTTCAGGGTCTCAAATGATTGTGATGATTTCACAAACCATTTGTGTGATAGGGATACATGGGATTCCTATCACAAGAATTAGTTTCATTGGTTGTACCCTCATATTTTAATATCATCATGTGGATTTGGGTCATTGTGACCCTTCCTATGGTCATATTATGCCACCTTATCATCCTTATTTCGAATGTTTTCCTTCTCATGACTATTCACCACAACATGTTTGGGAGGATATCCATCATATGAATCACCCTCTTTAGGAACCACCTTGAAATCACCTCCAACATATGTAAGGTCATGATGACCATTACCTATATATGTAGTATCATGATCCCCATGAGCCTCCTCATGGAGGTCATCAACAACTAACCATCAACCATGCCTATGAGGATCTCAATAAGAATCATATAGCCCCTTAGGTGCACACTATTCCCCTTCCCACTTTAATCCTTAGACTTCCCAAGTTTAATGGAAGCTGAGATGCTTGTCCCACAGAGCATATCATGGCATTCACAATGTCTTGTATTTATTGGGAACATTGAAAAGGCATGATGTTGAATATTTTTTCTTACACCCTATGAGTTGATAATTTTGTGTGGTTTTAAAATATGTTGTTAGATTATCTATCTATTTTCTTAGCCTCGCAAGATTAATTACTCCAATACTTTAGTATCTCCATACCATTTAATCTTGGAATCTAATCACTCACTTCCATGGTTCACACTAAGGGTGATTTAAACTTCAAATTTATGCATAGATGGCATTTAGTTAACCACCCATGTAGGATGAGGTTCATGGATGATTATATTTATGATATGTTCACCTAAGAATTGAGCACAACTCTTATCAAGAAGTTGTTAACAAGTGTCTAAATATCAAGGTATTCAAGGTGTGTATGAGCAATAGAACTGTACCTACTCAAAATTCTTCCTCCTCATTTGATTTCAACTATAATATGACTAATAATGGTGTAATTGATTATTAATTACATAATAAGGATAAAAAGGATGGTCATGAGGTAAATTATCTAAGAGGCCAACTAAAAATAAGACCCTTAAATAGAGTGCAATAGGCAAGTGAATGTCATATCCTTATGATCCTACCAAGTTTTACAAGTTTCACTAGATAAAGCACCATTCGGATAAGGAATGTATTGCTCAAAAAGCTAGTGATAATTCCTCATTTTCTTTCTAGAGCTCTCCATTTTCTTATCCCAACTATAAGTTGGATGTGTTAATGGAGCCTCTTCCTAACCACAATAAGGAAAGGAAGTACAAGAAGAAGAAGAAGAAATCCAAGGCTAAATACCATCTCTCTACTTATCACTCTTCTACCTCATTTGGTTCCTCTTCTTTGGTTCACCTAAAATGGAAGGCCAAGCACTATATTAGCAAGGTTTTTATTGATATTGGCATAGCCTCTACTAGTTATAACTGATTCATCAATATGCACTCAGTTTGGGTGACTGACCTAATTAGAGATACTAGTAGATAAATTCTCATGGGACTACCCATGGAGGAAAATAATCCCAAAGTTAGGTTCAATTTTTGATATATTATCCCTCCCCAAGCTATGTAATTCCTTTACTTTATCATAGAGGATCTTCAAACCCACTCTATTGATTTTTCCATATGGGACCTTCTTTGCCTTTGACTTAATCAAAGGGGACTCATATTTGATGACCTTAGTCACTCTAGAGAGGCACCACATGGGATGACACTGAGGTGTTATTTAATTTAGCCATCCCTGATCAACTTGGCCTACCTACCTTATCCTTTTAACCTATCTCCTTACCATACCCTTCCATTCTAGTAAAGATGCCTAGATTCTCACTCTAAATTTATGCCTTGATTAATGATTTTTTCATCAATAGATACACCATTTATGAGGGTGTTACATTGAACACCATGACTTTAAAAGTGTTCAATGTGCTGAGTATTATTCATAAGAATCTTTATGACTCTCAACATAATTATGCTAGTTTCAATAATGACACAGTCACACTAGTGGGTAGTATGAAGCTTCAGGTCAAATTCAGACCCAAGATATTCAAGAATGAGTTCTATGTGTTAAACTTAAATCTTTCATATAACATGATCCTTGTCCATCCATAGATTATTTCCATGTAGGCCATTACATCAATAACATTTCTTATGGTCTAATTTGTGAATGAAGGTGAGGTTCATACCTTAGAGTTTGACCCAAATCCCTAGGCATGGCTATATGATAAAATAAATCCTTTTATAGAGGCTTTGGTCATGTCCTCATAGGGCCCTATTGGTTCACTCAAGTTGTATGTTCATGAATTTTAATTTCTCAAGGATGAACAATTTAAGCACATTAACTATCAATCAACATTCACTCTTACTATGCTCACTTTTCACTCTTTATCACCCCATTATTATTTCAATAATTGAGTTAGTTATTTGCTCTAAGGATACCTCTCTTGATATATCTCTATGATTTTCAAGGTTCTTCCCTCATCATGGCATCATAACTCTTAATGTCTCCCTCACATAGGCCTCTATAGTTTGTTATTATGATCTTGATTTTCATTTCATCCAAGTTATATCATGTAACTTATTTAAGGAGAGGAAATCTTACATGAATCTCGTGATGGCATGTTTCAAAGACTTCCACCCTCTAACTTTTTTAGGTTTAGAGATTTCACTCACTGATAATGTCCCTTCTTTTCCCTTTGGCCTTTGGGCCTATCTAGGGACTTTCAACCCTCTAGAGAATAGGTCATGGATTAGCATGATAATTCATAGCCTAGGCTACAAATTATCATGCAAAGGCATGATCTTTATTTGATTCAAGCCACACATAACATTACCGAACTACGTCTTGGGTCACTAGTGGCCTTTAAAATGTTCTTGTTATGGCTCCACATTGGTATGGGACTATCAATCCTCCATTTACCAAAATAATCCTAGCCTATGGGTTTTATCCTATTATAGATGCAATGATGATCTCTTTTTCACTCCTCACCATCATATGATGCCCATTTTTAAGGCCTTTCAAGTCTCCTTAGCCATTTTGGTCTATGCACTCCTCTTTGGATGCATCTTTGGATAGAAGTAGAGTATTTTGATTCTTTTACTCGATATTTTTACTTGTTTTTCACCATTGGTGTTCTATGGAAACCCTCTTTCTATTTCATCATGGTCTATATAAGCTTTACAGGTTGTTTGTTACAATTATTTGGGACTTATTCTAGTCTTCTCTAACTAGTCTTCATCTTTCACAGGCCTCCTACCACCCCTCTTCACCTCTTACCACAACTGGTGTTGGTCTCATTCATAATATTTTGGATTTTTCATGTTATTTATCTACCTAGTGTAACTTTTTTTGGCTAAGATAATCCCCCTACAACAATTGAGGTAACCTAGGACCTACAACTGCATCTTGGACTATTGATGGCCCATGGGGCCATGAGCTTGATGTAACCAATTTCTTCCTTCCCAATGAGACAAAAAATGTCATTGAGTATCATGAGAATATTGGATCCTTGACTGATTACCTTGTGCTAGGCACATATTATGTGTATTTTTTATCTAACTCACTCTTAAACATGTCTCAGCTCACTAATGTTGGTAGTAGACTTAGGATTGTATAATTACAATGTAGATTTAGGATGAGTGTGTGATGTATATCAATTTGTATAAAATATATATTTTTGTATGTATTCAACCTATGTATGTATCCAAAAAGACTACAAAATATAAAAATTCTCCTTTGAGCTATAAATGGAAGATAAAATGTGAAGTGATGAAGCTTTGGAAGTTATATACATAATGATTGATTATAAAGGAAAAGAGTCCTAAAATATAGATATTAATATAAAGATCCAATGATGGATTTTATAAATGTCTTTTTTTACTTTTTATGTGCATATTATATACTACATTTTTCTTACATTTGTTAAATTACATAACATGAATAAACATTATATATAATTTAAATTCTATGTTTTGTGAATAAACATGTAATTCTAAATCAAAAGAATACTTGACCTTTCAATAAATTTGTTTATGTTATGAACATATATCCTACTTCACATAAAAATACACATTATTAAGTTCTAATTGGTTTTCTAGGAACATCTATGAATAATGGTGTGGTGAGTCTCAAACTTTGAAACATGTTGAGATGGTTACCTAGACATAGATATTTAGAGCTATGGCTAGATGATATAATTCACAATTTCATAGAAGAAAAGGTAAAGAGGATAGGAAGCTATACAAGAGAGGTCATAGGTGATCATATACATGGTGAGATATATGAAATATTTTGGTTCAAATATACTGGTTTATTGGCTACATTTTTTCAAAAATTGAGTACTATTGCTTCAAGCTGAGAGAAATAGAGAACTTTGTTTAGACTAAGAAAAATATATAAAATATGTAAAATTTGGGCACTAATTAGATACGTATAAATGATCATTGGATAAATACTACCATTAACAGATATATTATCAAGTTTTTTTTGAAAGGATACATTATGTTTAAAGCTTTACATGATTTTTTGTAAGAGATATCTAGGGAAATTTTTTGTAGTAACTACCTATCCTACTTATAATATTGGTTGTGGAAAAGGCCAAGGTGCCTTTTTTGGCTAACATGGATTATTCAATTTAGGATTTATGGGGATATGTGTGATAATGAAGTGAATCATGAATAAATAAGAAGATAAACTTGAACCTGAACCCATAAGATGAAGGACATAGAGAATTAGAACAAAAATTAAATTGTGGGACTAGAGTGAGACCTTTGACAATAGATAAAATAGAATAAACATAATAATCCTAAACTAGTTGAAAGTAGGAATAGAGTAGAGAATTTATGATATAAATAAGGAATGGGAACTCAAAGAGTAACTAGAGATTATGTAGATTATGAAGATGAGGAAATTAGAGGGCCTAAAATATGAGAAGGCATAGATGAAAGTGTATAAATGGATAGAGTGGAAAATTGGTTTAGAAGAGATGGAAGAAAGTGGAAAGAGAGCAGAAGAATAGTTAAATTGGTTAGAAGGTAGTTTTAGATCATAGTTACAAGGGATAATATTGTTTTGAGAAGATAAGAAACAATATTTTGAAGAAGTTATGTAAAATCATGAGATTAAAGTAGGTTCATGTTTAAATGAAGTAAGAGTCATAAATAAGGATCATTCGTTTCAAGGGTACACATCCCCTATTCCTAATTTATCAATAGAGAGTAGAATAAAAAGTATAAAAGATGGTAAATATAGTACATGGTTTGACTATTTTATAGATAAATTTGGAAAATATAGTGAAGACACTAAGAAAGTGTTGGATAACAAGAAATTGATTGAGGCTCAATTTTAGGTCACAACAAATCTTAAGATATCGTTAAATTCTAGTCCATAGCAGCTAGTGGTTTTAGGTGCATGCATGGGAAGCATGGATATAACTATAGGATTTTTATCACTTTGGCATCATATAATGGTTCTATTGACCCTAAATAGTACATGTTAACATATGAGATAAAATGGTAGGTTAAATGTGTAACTTCGAATGATGAAAAGAAGTGCCATCTCATAGGATCCTTAATAGGCAGAGATCTAAAGTTCATGTATAAAAGAGATGTTTCTAAATTAAGCTTTTAGGATGTCAAAAATAATCTTAAAAGATAATTTAAAATGAATAAATGTATTAATTAAAAATATAATATGTAAAATAAATTTTCCAAAAATTAGGTAAGTCAGTATGGGATTATGATTGTAGGTTATTTGATGTAATGAATATAGTGTATTCTTTATTTCAAGATACAAATAAGGCCACATGTTTTGTATAAGTTTTATGACCTCAGATTAGGTTTTTCATTACTCAAACCCAATTCACTTGAAATTCAAATGTTAGATCAGTTGTGTTATGGTGGGGCAGATAGAATACTATGGGGAAAGTATGTAGTCTATATGTAATCATAAATATATCATGTTTATAAATCAGTCCTAGTTCAAAGAAGATAGATCATACCATACACTTCTGATTGGGGACACATTTTTTATGTGGGAACATGACCTATATGGGGATCCACTAAACCTGATTAGGGGATCTCTTACCATAATACACCATGCTAGGGAGGGTTCTAAAGCCTCCAGTAAAACATAATCATGCAATAACCCTAAGGGAGTCCTATGTTTTGATATCTCGCTAAACTAAGAATAAGTAAAGTAAATATAGTCTATTGCTCACTAAAGCTTGTGGCACAAAGTAGGGGTTAGAAATAATAAAACTAAACATGCATAGAATACATATACTCATGTCAATATATATATAATCCTAATACATGAAAGAGAAGTAAAAATGCATATCTATCTACTCTTACAAAGAAGGAACAAAGTTAATAATTCTTACCTTTAAATATGAATCTATCGAGCCTCAATCTCTATATTTTCCAAGATGATTCATAAGATGTTGTTGTGGTGTGTAAGGATGAGAAAGACAAATCAGCTCTAGGCTACACAACCTATCAATACATCCAAAAGACTTCTCCATAAGACAAGATCTGTATCTCTAAAGTAATTATGAAACCCTAAGCTTTTTCCTTAAGTATAATGGCCAATAAGCAGATGCATAATATATCTTACTTCTTTTCTCTAAATAATGGTGAAATGAACTTGTATATATAGGCAGATTTGACCCTAAACCCTTCCAAAAATCATGGCCAATAAGGTCGACCCAATCGATCTAGCACAATTTTAAACAATAATTCACTAAGTCATGAACTAGGTCAGCCAAAGTCCAAACTAGTTCCTAAGTGAAAATTACCAAAAACTATATAGGGTCGACTCAGTTGACTTAGTACAACCAATGGACAAAAGGTGATTAAGGTGAGGAATAGGAGGATAAAATGTAGAAAATGACTAAAAAGGGTATAACAGAGAAGAACAAGCTTAAGGATAATGTTTTCAAGATACAAGTGTGTAGATAACAAGTGGAAAAAGGGACAACAATCTTATGAAGCATTAATGGTTTACCCACCCCTTTCCTGGTGTACCCTTTAAGGCATGTACTCATATATATTGAGACTTGATGGATTCTTACAAGATAAAAAGTGTTAGTTTGTGATAAAATTTTGAAAATATCATGTGTATACATATGCCCCACTTGAAGCTCATCATGTGTCATGTGAGTGTAACACAGGATGGTGCTTCAAAAAATAGAACATGATAACACATAATGTTGAGGCTAAGTAAAATGCAGTAAGTAGCAAATAAGATAAATGAAAGGATAGAATTGAAAAACATATACCTTTACTTACTTTAGTGCTATAGATAAAGAACTAGACTATAAGAGAAGTGAAGGAATCTAATGTGAAGAACATTAGGCAAACTTGTAGAGATTAGTGTTAAAAATAGCCAAAAATCAAAAGTTTTAGAAGATAGGAATATAGTAGTGGAAAATATTCTCTACATCATCATGATTCTAGAACATTTTACGATTCAAAAAATGGATTGGTAGAAACAAAAATATAGGCTAAATAAGGAATTTGATGAAAAATATTTGAAAGACTAAATCTTTTGAAAAGTAAATTTAAATAAGGTCAAAGAGATGGCATTTGGTATTTTTTACTTGTTGGGAGAGAGAAAGAGATTTGAGAGAACAAATGAGCTAAGATGGCAAGGAGATGATAGGCTAGATGAGAGGGACCCCCAATGATAGGAGTGGGGGCACTATAGGTAGGTAATTGAGAATCTGAAGCTAGTTTTTGAATATTTTAATGTTTTTAAATGTATTTTATAAATTTCCAATTTAATGTATTTCTAGACATTGGGATAAACCCAAAACAGATACTAAGGGTAGGAAAAACCATTTAGGAAAATAGTTGAAGGGTTTGGGGAAATAACTACCAAAAGGCATTTATTTCACAAAATGTAAGTTGTCGGTAGGTAAAGACAACTAGGTTAGCCCAGTTGACCTAGCAGGCTGAAATTTGGCAAAATCCATACTAATGACCTTGTAAGTATGTGTTGACATAGTTTATTTTCTAGACTTATGACTAGTACATTGTTACTGACCTAGTATAAAAAGTCGTTGTGATAACTCAGCACTAAGAGGGGAAATATAGAGGGGTTTACATAGTTTATAAAGTTGACTAAGTCAAAATATGGAAATTTTGATGAAACTAGTGTTTGATCAAGGGACTAGAATAGTATGAAAATGCATGTAAAAGGCCAAAAGAGTGCTAAAAAGGCCCAGAAGGACCAACTGAGGGATAAAAGGGTTGAGTATGCTAAAAATAAGTTGAATTGAAAAAAATTAATAAATTAAAGCAAATTAGGCTTATTTTTAGCTTAAATTTTTAAAAGAATGTATTTTGACTATACATGGCATGGAAGATCCGATACATCTTTTGTTATTTTATGGTTGTAGGGACATCCAAGGTTTTGGTGCTTAGTAGATTCATCATGGATCTCAAACTTATTGGAGTACTTATCTATTGAGGACATAGCTTGATTGATCTCATTAGGTTTAGGAGGCATAGTAGACATGTGTAGGATACCACTTAGTTTAGATTTGTTATCCATGTTCTTGGGAGCTTGGGAATGATTGACTAACACCTTCAAGTGGGAGGTGGAGGGGGATACCATAGAGGTGGGTATCACCTTGTAGGATGTGCATGTCATCTTGGGATTACACATAGAAGGTAAATTTGTGGTCATGGGCATACTAGATAGTGTTGAGAAAAGGAGAGCCCTAAATATATGGGTGATGAGCTCAGAGATGATACACCCTAGATTGAGAGTGAACATGTTTGATTTATATACTTTGTAGATTATAGATATCCATAAGGTTTTAATAAGATTTGTGATAGCACAATTATTTTGCCACAAGTTAGATGGTAAGGTACCACTATTTGTGATAGCCTTGAGCCATATGATATTAGAGTAGAGGGTGTTATATGAATTGGGCTCTATCATCTAGGTAAAACTCATGCATGACATGTATGGAGTGTTATCCAAAGGATAGAAATTAGTAGGACCAATTATATTATTGATAGCATGGATATATGAGAGGTTTTCCATGTATCAGCTAGTTGGGTTTCCCCATATAGTTGATGATAGTTACCTTGGGTTCAAAGATGGAGACAAGACTAGGTAGTGTAGGTTGTGCCCCATGTGCCAAAACTATAGATGGTGAGATGAGTATATATTATATATTATCCATATGGGCACATCACTACAATATGGCCTAGTTGGGAGACATTGGCACTAGCTTTGGCATGGATAGAGGTGATAGGGAATTATACCTGGTGGACAGAGATGCATTTAGTGGCATGTGTACCATGGAAAATGGGATTGCCTCACCTGATGGTGTTAATATTGGTGCCCACATTTAAGGTCAAGCATATGAGAGAGTCTCAAGGGAGAGGAGGACTAAGGCCACCAATTTGTAAGCCAGAGCTTAGACCACATAATGAAAGACCATGTATTGGTTGAGAATGATAGTCAATAGAGTGATAAGAGATGGATGCAAAGGTAAGAGTACCAGAGGGACCATCACCAACACCACATCAGGAGGAGTAGCGACCATCGTAAACATGATGTTAATGAAGGCAACAAGAGTAGGAGAGAAAAAAGACATTAGACATCTCAGATGACCCATTAGATTGTCCAAGTTAGAGCTAGGCTATAAAAAGACCACTCAAGTGTATCTTAAGATAGGTAAGATTGGTGACTCTAGGATTTTTTTTAGGCAACAACCTATATATGAGTTTCTTAGAGGATGTACTCATGAGGAGATTATGCTCAGAGGGCACATAGATGGAAGGATATTAGTGGCTAACACATAAACCAGTAATAAAAGATGGTTAAATTAAGTTTATTTTAGATAGACTTAAATTAGATAGATTTTGAGATATATTAGTGATCTAATATCTATCTGGATTGGTTTTCCTAAGTCTGTGTTAATCAAGTTTGACTTTCTAGTCAAACTAGGGAACTTATAGGCAAAAATATGATTTTTGAGGTCTATATGGGGTTTAAATAGATGTTATAAGGTGTCTAAAGGGTCAATTAATGTCATTTCAAGTTATGCCACCTTAGTTATTAGTCCCCTAAGTATATTTATCATTTTTGGGTCATTTAGAGGTTATTTTAGGTACATTTAATGTTTTGTACGGGTTTATTAGGAATTTTCCATGTGTCAAGGAGTTTTATCACGTGAAATGTGTCCTAGGAGGTCTTTATCAATTTTCATTAACTAAAAATTGTAGGTTGTTTAGGCAAAAGGCAATTTTCTTGGCCAAGGAGAGAGAAATGGGCACTTGGAGGATAACCTTGGGAAGTGTGACACTTAGAAAACATAGTGGTGTCACTATTAATCTTCCCACATGTCATATACACGTTTTTTTTCATATATTTTATTAAAAATGGCATCTACAACGCTTTTCTCTTCTTTCTCCATTGGCAAGCCAAAGAAGGTCACCTTCTAGCAAGTGGTACAGACTGTACAAGCAAAATGGGAGGGAGTGATTCTATAGGTGGATATGCCTCTTAGTCCTATACACATACATAATAATAAATTCCATTTTTGTACATTCTTCCTCATGAACCATCAATTTGAATCAAGACAACTTTTTGGGAGTTTGGATTGAAGAGGGGGTCATTGTTTGCTTTCTCCTTCATTTTCTTATTTTGGTATGATGATGTCATTTATTTTAGAGGTTTCCACATTTTTTATAAGTTATTATATAGGTTATCCATCTTTCACTTGGCTTGGAAGTCATCAAACATGCATGAAAGCCTTCTTTGGGATTATTTTTCCACTTTGGGTCATTATGTTGTAGGTGTCACCAAATTGTGCACCTAAAGATGATGTTGGGAAGTTATCCACATCCACATGAAGTAATTGGATATTTAATATCTGTCTTGGAGTCATGAAAGTGGTTTAATATCCTATACCTTCTTAGCAAGGCCTAAATGGTACATGTTTCCTTTATTCCATTCACTGTCCATTTCAACCCATCTCAACCTACAAGAAACCATTGACAAGGATCAGGAGAGCTTGGAGGAATGGACATGGTCTTGTGAACTTTCATAAAAATATACATGTTGGTTTCCACATGGTGGACCTAACTCATTTATGAAAATGACATGGAAAGGAAGTGGGATTGCATAATCAAGAATGATGACTGATTTTGTTCCTCAGTCCCTAAAAAGGGAAAACATAGCTCCTCAAAGTTCTTGTGATTTTCATGGAATGAATCCATGATAATATTATGAAATCATATCATACTAACCTTATATTCCCACATAAATTATACAACCATGCCAATTTTGGATTTTAAAGGACAAAGGCAAGGTTAGTTTTGACACCCTCCAAAATCACAAAAAAGCCCTGAAAAGAAGCAGTATAATCTACGGGATTCTTGAGGATAATGACACACCATAATTTGAAAGCCATAGAAATTTTATAGCAATGGGAAAATACTCTAAAGGCAATTACAATCAACTTCAATCACTTGTATCATGAAGGAGGTGATGACCACAACAAGTGACCTCTCCAAGCCATCCCATGTCTGTACATAGGACATACAAGGCAAAGAAAACAATGTTTCAAAGATTTAGCACAAAGATATTTTTGAGTGTTCCTAATGATAAATAAGGTGAATATGAATGATATTAAAATATACTAAATCTTAATAATTCCTAAATAGAGTCAAACATACTCCAAATATGTCCCAATGCACCTATAGGTGGATAGGGAACATGTGCACACAGTCAAGGTATTGGGGTTTTAACTGAGTCAAGGTGAAAGTGGTATTTTAAGGCCTAATTCATACATTAAAATTGATTTATGACCACAATGGATTTATAATAGGTAAAAGAAAGTTTGTATGGACTTTTGAGACTAAAATATCACCAAAATACAACCTATAACCATGGAAAATGAACACCTATAGCTTGGTGTTTGGAAGTTATCTCAGTCAAGGGTAAAGAAGATTTGGAAGCTCAAGTAGAGTATATGAATTGATTAAATGAACATAAAAACATAATAGGAATATTAACAAATGTTTTAATATACCTTTTAATATATAAACTTACCCTAGCAACCTATAGTCCAAGCAAGAATAATTGTCTCAGTCAAGAACAGTGAGGAATTGACAAGCCTAGAAAGCCAACATCAATTTATGAGGATGGTGAGATAAAATTGGAATGATTAAAGTCAGATAGGTTATAAATTTCTCTTGAAAAATTGATATACATAAGAAGATAAGTATCTAAAAGAATAAACCCCCCTGTTTACAGTCTCAGTCCTGATAGGGCACTAGTTGGTGAAGGCAATGTATCAAGTTTTAACATCCTAGAGAGGTAGGTAAGTCATTTAATGTATTTTTTCCTTATTTACCAAAATAAAATTAATGTTTTATCATTATTAAAACATTATTATATTCAAAAGGACCTTATCATTCATACAAGGTATGACACAGACCATACAAGTAGGGTAAGGGAGAGCCTCATTTCAAGAGGCAAATGCGAGACTCCACTAACAAACAATGTTTTGATTGGATCCCTGAGATAAAAAATAAATAAATAAGGGTTATTAATATTTATAAAAAACTTTGATTCATAAATTAATGTTGGAAGGGGCAGTCACAAGAAGTTTTAGACAAAAACATGTAGAAGATACGGGGTTTTGACCCCCTTTTTGGCAAAGTTGAGTTGGTTTGAACCCTTAAACATGGAATTGGACAAAAAAAATTGGTATAATTTATAATTAGGACCATTTTTATATTCTAAAATACTCAATTTTCCCAACAAAATATTCCTAATACTCTATATTTTGTCTCAAACTAGGGGCAGTCCCTTCATGCACAATAATGACTATTTTGGGGAAAAGTGATGAATTGATGATCTCAAGGAAAAAAAGACCAAATAAAGGTTTTATAATCTTGGGGACATATTAATTAGCCTAATTAACCTTGATATAAGTCTTTAGAGTAAATAAGGAAAACTACACAACAAGGGTTGCAGTCAAGTATGGAGGAAAGCCTTAGGGTTAGAAGCCAAATTAGAGGCCATGTACATTTTCAACCTAATATATGCATTATAATTTATTAATTAATGTTAAAATAGGTATTTTTTAATTTTTAAATCCATAAAATGTAAAATTAAACCATCAAAAGTTCATATGGAGTCTAAAGATACATGCAAACCAAGTAGCAAAAGCTAGGCCTAATACCAAATAGGGGTCAGTCTTCTTTCTGACCTCTTGGAGAGCCATTATAATTCTTGTAAACTGTTCTTGGGGAATATAAAAATGTTTTTTACCTTAATTTTTTATTTTAATTCCAAAATAAGCCATTATAGGCTTGAAAACATGTGCAAACCTCTTAAAAGCAAGAAATGGAGCTTAAGGGACAACTTGAAGAACTTATAAATTTAATATACCTTTTCATGGGACCTAGAGCTATTTAGGGATGATGGAGAGGATACTTAAATAGACACAAGTTTAATTTGGAGAGAGTTCCAACATCTATTCTTTATGAACAAATGTTAAGACTATAAACCACTCCAAACCCTCTCAAACCCTCCTTACAGACCTAATGGTAAAAACCAATATGAAAGTGCCTCCAGATGAATGAATTTAACCATAAATTTAAAATGTGAGTTGTTTCCAACCTCATGAGGGTTACACCCATGGAATTATATTGTAAAAAATTATACAAACAAGGGTAAAAATAAGATTTTTCTCACTATTTTGTGTGATTTTTAGGTTTTAGTAATTTCCAAGAGATGAAAGACACATGGATGGAAAGATTGAGACTTAATCTAACTCCCCATGTGAGTTTCATATCCTTAAAATGTTCCTAAGTTCCTCAAATAGATCCTTCAACTTGGCCAGTCAAATATGGCATATTGGACAAGCTAGAGAGATGGAAAAAAATATTCAAGTGAGGTGATTTTAGAGGTTCTTGACACTTGTCATTAATCCTCTTAAATGAATTTTCATGGGAAATTGACACAAAATTTGAAGACAAGTGTGCTAGGTGCATGAGAAGGAGGTTTCCTAGAGTGCATATGATTATGACTCTCTTTTAGATGATTTTAGAAGACTAGGCATGCAACCAATGCATGGAGAGGCATGTCTAAGATCCTCTCCTTACATTCCAATCATTGGACCTATCCTTGATCAGTTACAAGAGGTTTAAATAGGCCTAATAATGAAGGTAGTTTTTATGTGCAAAGAGAGGAGTTTCTTTCCACTTTTCTTCAAATTTGTGAATTGATTGACACTTATTTCTCCTACCCTTACATGGTTTGACCCATATCCTCTTCTCATGCATGGATAATTAAAATTATCAGCTTGACACATGTCCAAGTGACCTTTGGACTTCTCTCTCTCTCTCCTCATCTCAAACTCTATAAGATTTGGCCATTTTGACATTGGAGGGATGCTCCACCTGAGTATGGAAATGCCCTACTCAATTTACACATTTTGATCAATAAAATGACTAATTTTTTACATCTCTCATTATTTATCATAGTTTTCTCTACTTTAATGTTGAATTTTCTTAGTGAAGATGATGGATTCCTTAGCATTATACTTCATTCTTTCACCTATTTTAAATCTCTTCTCGCAAGGCATGTGAAGTGTTCAAGAGATGTTCATGGTGAATTTATTATTATTTTCATTTGATTCATTCAAGACCTCTTTTTTGGTCCTCCTAATCTTTCACATCATCTAGGACACCATAATGTAATATTGATACAAGAAGACATGAATTTGGGAAAGTGTACGTCTATTTGGTTTCTTGGTTTTAAGTATGAAATAAAAGTGGTTAGAAGTCATCAAACTGATTTGGTGTATCACTTATGTAGCTTAGGTTTTCTTTATGTTATCCTCACCCCTTTTCAACCCCAAAAGTGTTAGTATTAGGAACATGAGCTCAAATGATGCATCAAGGGGAGCTAGCCCCTAATCTAGAGACTCACTTCATTCATTAGGCTACCCACGAGCCTAGAAGTGATTCCATTGTATCACTTGAATGAGGAGAAGCTTGTCCCATCTTCTCATTGGGTGCAAGTTCAAGTGAAAATAGTTTTGGCATGCTCAGTGAGACTCTTGTTCTAAGAGTTGGAGGATTTTTGGTGTTATCCTTCAATACATTAGCCTTGGGAGGCATTTTTTCCAAGCACCAATGGTGACTCCAAAGATGAATTAGATGGTTTAATATCTAGGTATTCCATTTCAAAAAAAATCATAGCTCTTCTATATCTTGGTTTCAAAATGAAAATCTCAAGGTTGGTCTTGATGTTGATTTTTGCCCTCTACAAGTGGGTGAGACATTACAAGCTTTGCCTCTTTCCCTTTAAAGTGAGCAAGTACTTGGCCAACTTGATTTTGATCCCCACCAACCTTGTTTTGATCCTTATCAGGTCCAATATGATCCTTATCAATTCCAATATAACCTTATACAACCTTGTCACAATTTGTATCATCCCTATGATCAGCTCTCTCAATGTCTTGTTCCTAGTCAACTTAGTCGTTTCTCCAATCTGCCCATTTCCACCTTCAAACAAACTCTTTTGGGATATGAGAAATATATTCTATATCTTGATACTCAAAGGGGATGTGGTCAAATTATTCCCAGTCATTATTTCCACCAAGTGAGAAATGCATTGGAGTTAGTCAAGAGGGAGTGGGCACCTATTGAGAGAGCCAATTGGCAAAGGCTCACAAGTGAGATGATAGATGTGAGTGGCCTCATGTCTTCATTAGAGAATAAATTGGGAACTCATGAAAGGCAACCTTACCAAAACCATCAGACTTTTTACCCACCTCCACAAGTGCTATATCAGCCATACATGACCCCTACTCATGAGCCAAACCAAGTCTATCAAAGCCTCCCTTCTTCAAATAAGTTGGAGGAGAAAGTTGGAACAAGAAACCTTGTGTTTGAGACCCATCTTGATAGGAAAATTGAACTTGAAAATATGTAGTTTAAATATTCCATGTTGTCAATAAAATAATTAGATCTTAATCCTTCATTAACCTCTCACATTACTTCTCCATCACCTCAAAAATAGAGTTCTAGTCCAAAAGTCTCAAGATAGAGTCAAATTGTGGAATCATGGGGAGAGAATGAGGAACGAAGTCTAGACAAAGGAGATGAAATTGTAGATAATGTTGAGAGTGAAGTTGATCCTATTCAAACCTTTCTTGATCCACATCAAGAGAAAATTTATAGTTCCAAGACCTTAACTTGGAATAAGGTGGTGGAATCACGGGGGAAGGAAGAGGAAAACATTTTCAAAGAAGTACAAGTTGAAGATGAAATTAAACCTTTACAAGACCTTCACACCCTTCCTCAAGAATCCTCACCTCTTCCATGCCAAACCTATCATACCCCTTCTCATCATTATGATACACATTATCTCCAAGATAAACTTTTCCAAGATAATTTAATAAGATTGAAGAACTACAGTCAAGGATGAGGTTGCTTAGTCAAGGTGTAATAGAAGGTTTAAACCTAACATAAAATCCTATGTTTAAATACAACCTATCTACACCTATTCAAGAGAGTTTCCAAGCTATATTTTATTTTTATGAAGTGTTGGCCAAGTGGAAGAAAGAGAATCCTTTGGTTTTATCCCAAGGTTTACCTCCTCTTCCCCATGAGCTTCTCAAAGAACATCCCACTCCTCATTCCCAATCTGATTTTGAGCTCCATTCTCACCTTCACCAATAACTTACTTTAGCCCTAATCCTATTAAAATTTATATTTATGGGTCTATATATGAAGAGCCTAAAGAGAATCACTTGATAGGGGAAAATGAGCAAGAGCAAGTTCAGCCCATAGCTTATCAAGATGACTTCATAGCTGATTATAAGGAAGAACTTATCATAGAATATTTCCTTGATCAATTAGAAGAGAACTCATCAAATCTTGTTTCCATGCTTGAAGATATGCATACCCATGAAGGACGTAATCAAGACTTGGAAGAAGAAAAATCTACCTATGAGCATGATATTATGAATGAAAACTACAAGGTTGAAGAGGTAGTGGTATTTGATGACAAAGGTAAGGAACACAAGGATGATTAGCAGCTGCAAATAGAGCTCTTTCAAGAGCTTAAATAACTTTTAAAAGTTGGGAATCAAGTGAATAACAAGGTAAATGAGAATCCTTATAGTGAATATAATGAACAAGAGTGAGAAGAGTTCATAAAACTCCTTGATGAGCTAGGAGAGCTTGCAGTAAAAAAGAGTCTTAGTCTTGTTGAGAACATCATGGAGAGTAAGAATAGAGACCTTATTGAAAGACCACTTGAGGCTATAGTTGAAGGACCATTCAAATAAGTTGAGGCTATTTGGACACAAAGATATTTATTTTCCTTGATCAATTTACTTATATCTACCTAGTTCTCATGGAGGATTATGCTAATGAAGTCGACAAACATCATCAAAGATTTGGAGGCAACAATGCTAAAGTTCAAGATGTTATATGCCTCATCCAATCCTTCTTGATACAAGACAATAAGAGTATCAATATTTACCTTTGATCCAAGAGGGAAATCATGCTCGGGTTCTTAGCTATATATAGTAGTTATCTTTTATTTCTCCTAAGTGCCTTGGGCATATGTGTGTGTTTTGTCTTTCCTTGTGTGTGTCTTTTGGCTTTTGTGTGTTTGGGGTAGTCACTAGTCATCTTGGTCAATGGTTAAATCTCTTACTTGTTTCAGCCCTTAGATGACTCCCAAACCCAATGGACTAGTAAGGCTACTGGTCTAGTTAGTATAGCAGGCATACTACCCCCATGAGTAACCAAATTATTGACCAAGTTTGACTTTCTAGTCAAACTAGGGCACGTATAGGCAAAAAATTGATTTTTGAGGTCTATGATGGGTTTAAATAGATGTTATAAGGTTTATAAATGGTCAATTAATGTCATTTAATGTTATATCACCTTAGTTATTATCCCCTAAGTCTATTTATCATTTTTGGGTCATTTAGAGGTCATTTTAGGTGTATTTAATGCTTTGTAGGGGTTTCTTAGGAATTATGAAATTTTCAAGGAGTTTTATCACGTGCCATGTGTCCTAGGAGGTTTTTAACAACTGTCATTAACTGAAAATTATATATTGTTCAAGTAAAAGGTAGTTTTCTTGGCCAAGGAGAGAGAAATGGGCACTTGTACAATAGCCTTCAGAAGCATGCCAATTGGAAAATGTGGTGGTGTGACTCTTCACCTTCCCACATGTCATATACATGTTTTTTTTTCATATATTTCATAAAAAATGGCATCTACAACTCTTTTCTCTTCTTTCTCCATTGGCAAGCCAAAGAAGGTCAACTTCTAACAAGTGGTACAGATCGTACAAGTAGAATGGGAGGAAGCGATCATATAGGTGGATAGTAATATAAGTCTTATACACATCCATAATAATAAATTCAATTTTGGTTCCTTTTTCCTCATGAACCATCAGTTTGAATCTAGATAGATTTTTGGGAGTTTGCATTGAAGAGGGGGTCATTATTTTCTTTCTCCTTCATTTTATTATTTTGGTATGATGATGTCATGTCTTTTAGAGGTTTCCAAATTATTTCCAAGTGATTTTACACGTTATCCATCTTTCACTTGGCTTGGAAGTCATCAAATATGCATGAAATCCTTCTTTGGGCTTGTTTTTCCACTTTGGGTCATTATGTTGTAGGTGTCACCAATTTTGCACCTAAAGATGATGTTGGGAAGTTATCCACATCCAAATTAATGAATTTTATATTTAATTTATCTCTTGGATTCATTAAATTGGTTTTATATCCTACACCTTCTTAGCAAGGCCTAAATGGTGCATGTTTCCTTTGTTCCATTCACTGTCCCTTTCAACCCATCTTAGCCTGCAAGAAACCATTGATAGGGATTAGGAGAGATTAGAGAAATGGACATGGTCTTATGAAAATTCATAAAAATATACATGTTTATTCCCACATGGTGGACCTAACTCATTTATCAAAATAACATGGAAAGGTAGTGGGATTGCACAATCAAGAATGATGACTGATTTTGTTCCTCAGCCCCTAAAAAGGGAAAATAGAGCTCCTCAAGGTTCTTGTGATTTTAATGGAATGAATCCATGACAATATTAGGAAATCCTCTCATACTCACCTTGTAGTCCCACCTACATTCTATGACCATTCCAATTTTGGATTTGAAAGGACAAAGGCAAGGTTGGTTTTGACACCCTCCAAAATCACAAAAAAACACTGAAAAGAAGCAATATAATCTACTAGATTCTTGAGGATAATGGAACTTAAACCATAATTTGAAAGCCATATACCTTTTGTATAATTTTTAAACTACTCCAAATGCCATTACAACCAACTTCAAGCACTTGGATCATGAAGGAAGTGATGACCACAACAAGTGACCTCTCCAAACCATCCTCTGTCCGTACACAGGACATACAGGGCAAAGAAGATAGTGTTTCAAAGATTTAGCACAAACATGGTGTTGAGTGTTCTTAATGAGAAATAAGGTGAATTTGAATTCTATTAAAATATATTCAATATTAATACTCCATAAACAGAGTCAAAAATACTCCAAATACGTCCCAATGCACCTATAGGTGGATAGGGAACATGTGCACACAGTCAAGGTATTGGAGTTTTAACTAAGTTAGGGTGAAAGTGGTCTTTTGAGGCCTAATTAATAAATTAAAATGGATGGATTACCACAATGTATTTATAAGATGGACAAGAAAGTTTGTATGGACTTTTGAGACTAAAATTTCACCAAAATACAACTTACAGCCATGGAAAATGAACACCTATAGCTTGGTGTTTGGAAGTTGTCTCAGTCAGGGGTACAGAAGATTTGGAAGCTCAAGAAGAGTATGTGAATGTATGAAATTAAAATAAAAACATGATAGTAATATTAACAAAGGTTTCAATATACCTTTGAATATAGAAATTTACCCTAGCAACCTACAGTCCAAGCAAGAATGACTGTCTCAGTCAAGAAGAATAGTGAGGAATTGGCAAGCCTAGAAAGCCAACATCAAGTTATGAGGATGGTGAGATCAAATTGGAATGAATATATTTATATAATTTATAAATGTCTCTTGAAAACTTGACATCCATAAGAAGAGAAGCATCTAAAGGAAGAAATTCCTTTGTTTATAGTCTTAGTCCTGACAGGGCACTAGTTGGTGAAGGCAAGGTATCAAGTTTTAAAATCCTAGAGAGGTAGGTAAGTCATTTCATGAATTTTTTCTTAACTTAACAACATAAAATTAAGGTTTTATCATGATTAAAACATCATTATATTCCAAAGGACCTTATCACTCATGCAAGGTATGACACAGACCATACAGGTAGGGTAAGGGGGAGCCTTGTTTCAAGAGGCAAATGTGAGACTCCACTAAAAAACAAGGTTTTTATTGGATCCATAAGATACAAAATAAATAAATATTTTTTATTAATATTTATAAACTTTTATGCATCAAGGAAGGTTGGAAGGGGCAGTCACAAGAAGGTTTAGATAAAAACATGCAGAAAATAAGGTTTTTAACCCCCTTTTTGGCAAAGTTGAGTTGGTTTGAACCCTTAAACATGGAATTTGACAAATAAATTTAGTATAATTTATAATTAGGACCATGTGGAGCTTCTAAAATACTCAATTTTCCCAACCAAATATTCCTAATACTCTTTTTTGTCTCAGAGGAGGGGCAGTCCCTTCATGCACAAGAATGACTATTTTGGGGAAAAGTGATGAATTGATGATCTCAAGTAAAACAAATAAAAAATAAAGGTTTTATAATCTGGATGACATATGGAGGAGCCTAATTAACCTTTCTAGAAGTCCTGAGAGTAAATAGGGCAAACTACACAATAAGGGTTGCAGTCAAGTATGAAGGAAAGCATTTGGGCTAGAAGCCAAATTGGAGGCCATGTACATTTTCAACCTAATATATGATTTAAAATTGATAAATTCATGTTAAAAAATGTATTTTTGAAGTTTTAAATCCATCAAAGGGAAAATTAAACCATGAAAATGTCAAATGGAGTCTAAACGTATAGACGGAGCTTGTAGTAAAAGCTAGGCCTAGTGCCAGACAGGGATCAGTCTTTATTCCTACCTCTTGGAGATCCATTATAATTCTTATAACATGTTCTTGGGGAATATAAAAATCTATTTTAACCTTTATTTTTTATATTAACTCCCCAATAAGCCATTATAGGCTTGAAAACATGCGCAGACCTCTCAAATGTAAGAAATAAAGCTTAAGGGACAACTTGAAGAACTTAGAAATTTCATATATCTTTACATGGGACCTGGAGATGTTTGGGGATGATGGAGAGAATCCTTAAGGATACATAAGTGGCATTTGGAGAGGGTTATAATGTCTATTCTTTATGATCATATGTTAAGACTATAAACCACTCCAAACCTTCTCAAACCCTCCTTACAGACCTAATGGTAGAAACCAATCTAAAAGTGCCTCCATATGAATTAATTTGACCATAAATTTAAAAGGGAAGTTTTTTCCAACCTCATGAGGATTGCACCCATGGAATTAGATTATACAAAATTGTATGGACAAGGGAAAAATAGGCTTTATCTCACTATTTTATGTGCTTTTGAGGTTGTAGGAAATTCCAAGAGATTAAAGACACATGGATGAAAATATAGAGACTTAAGATAACTAACCATGTGATTTTAATGCCCTAAAAATTTTCCTAAGTGCCTCAAACAGATCTTTTAGCCCAGCTAGTCAAATATGGCATATTGGGTAAGCTAGAGAGAAGGAAGGAAATATTTAGGTGAAGTGATTTTAAATTACCCCTAATGATTCTAATACCTTATAGGAGCTTTAAAATTTTCATTAAGCCTCTTCCATGAATTTTCATAGGCAAATGATGCAAAATTTGAAGACAAGTGTGTTAGGTGCATGAGAAGGAGGTTTTCTAGAGTGCGGATGATGATGACTCTCTTCCAAATGATTCCAAAAGACTAGGCATACAACCAATGTATAGAGAGGCATGCCTAATATCCTATCCTTAAATATAAATCATTTAACCTATCCTTGATTATTTACAAGAGGTTCAAACATGCCTAATCATGAAGGTAGTTTTTCTATGCAAAGAGAGGAGTTTCTTGCCTCTTTTCTTCAAATTTATGACTTGGATTGACACTTTTTTCTCTTTCCTTTGCATGGTTCTACCCATATCATTTTCTCATGCATGGATAAATTAAATTCTCAACTTGAAACATGTCCAAGTGACCCTTGGACTGGTCTCTCTCTCATCCTCTCTAGCTCTATAAGAGTTGGCCATTTTGGCATTGGAGGGATGCTCCACCTGAGTATGGTGAAGCCCTAATAAATTTTACACCTTTTTATCAATAAAATGAAAAAAAATTTACCTCTCTCATGACTATTCATAGTGTGATGTACTTGAATGTTGAATTTTCTTAGTGAAGATGATGGATTCCTTAGCATTGTACTTCATTCTTTCACCTATTTTCAGTCTCTTCTTGTAGGGAATGTGAAGCGTTTAAGAGATGTTCATGGTTGAAGTGAGTATTATTTTCATTTGAGTCATTCAATACCTCTTTTCTAGTCCTCCTAATCTTTCACATCATCTAAGAACCCATAATGTAATATTGATGCAAGAAGACATGAATTTGGGAAAGCGTATGTCTAGTTGGTTTCTTTATTTTAAGTGTGAAATGTAAGTTTTTTGAAGCCATCAAACTGATTTGGTGTATCACCTATATATCTTAGGTTTGATTTATGTTATCCTCACCAATTTTCAACCCCAAAAGTGTTATTAGTAGGAACATGATCTCAAATGATGCATCAAGGGGAGCTAGCCCCTAATATAGAGAGTCACTTCATTCATTAGGCTTCCCATGATCCTAGAAGTGATTCAATTGTCTCCCTTGAACAAGGAGAAGATTTTCCCATCTCCTCATTGGGTACAATTTCAAGTGACAATATTGTGGTAGAGGATGAGGAAACTAGATAGGGATCCCTAGTGAGAAGATCACTCCATGATATCCTAGATGAGGTGTTGATCTCGTATGAGCCTGTTACACTAGAAGATCCTAGGCTACCATCTACCTTAGCTCAAGTGAGCTAGTTTATATTAGTTGGAGAGGCTACAAGGTAGTTGAAAGTTCATAGAGAGGGGATGGATCCATAAATATAGGTGAGTGTAAGAGAGGTATGGGCATGGTAGGCCCTAGCTAAGGAGAGAGATATGAATCTAACTATCATGACATAGATGGGATAGGTACAGGCCCAAGAGAGAGAAAAACATATAACAACCCTATCCCATATGATATAGGTATAGGATAAGGAGAGAGCAGCACATATATTAACCCTAGCCCAGTTGGAATAGGTGTAGGCTTAGGTGCCTCATCTATAGGGGCAGGTATCAAGACTGAGATCTTAGATAGACTATTTATAGAATTATATTTGAAGGAGTCAGACCAAGGCATCTATGGGTAACCTGGATAGGCCACAAGATGGGTAGGATGGAACCCAACCATAGAGTGGGAGCTTTGTATATGGTTTGTATTATTGTATGAAAACTCATGAAATATATAGAGATGTCTCATTTTTGGATTTGGATTATTGATTATATATGTTTGCATTATGTTTATGGTTATGAATACTTAGATATTGTTTCAATGAATTTTAGCTTATATCTCAATAAAGGGAGAAGAAGAAACTAGATATGAGTATGGTTGAAAAACCTATTTGGTTGTACACACATTGAATCAGATGATTTTAGAGATATCATTTTTGGCTTGGGAGGATGACCAACAAATAAAACAACACTAAAGCAAAATTATTGGTTAGATAAATAATTGGGTGGATTACCTAGCACTAGATAGATCCTAGAAATAAGAGCTTCCTCGAGGGCTGCCAATCCACACATTTTAATAATTAAGTTTATAAAATAGAAGATAAATTACTTGCATTAATAATTAAAAGGTACTAAAATTAAATACAAGAAATGATTGATAAAGAAATAGACTATAATGACTAATATAATAATAATCAAGTCAATACTACTATTAAATAGGTTGAGTGTGGTTAATAAAATAGTTTAGGTTCTATGAATAGGTAGATGAGCATAAATTTGGATTTGGTTGAGGGTAGGTAGGTGAAAATATCAAGTTATTTTCTACCATAGTGACCGTCGGTAATTGGTGTGACCATTGGTGGTTAAGGTGATTGTTAGTAGTCGAGGTGACCTTTGATGGTTGGATAGACCATCGACGGTCAAGATGACCATTGATAGTTAATGTGGGTTGGGTTAGGGTAATAAAAAGATATTTAGATGGGGTTATAGAATGGGTTTATGAGAGATTGGTTTGGGTTGGGCTACTTGTGAAATACAAAGTAATTGACAAATTAAAAATAGATCCTCAACTTGTTATCAGTTGATCAAATAAATGGTTGAGGCAATGGAGCTTGGGGAAATTCTAATAGAGTAATGGTACTTGGCTATTGGCTGATGGGTGACAACACTTTGGGTCTCTATCATGATAGATGAATTATTGAATCGTTGGAAGAACACCTATAAAAGAAACTCTAGATACAAAAGTTCTTAATAGTTGCAGATGATTGATTGATTCTTTCTCCTTTTTTACCTCCTACTCTTCTCTTCTTATAGGCAAGGGAGGAGATGTGTAACAATATTTTAACAAGGGGTATAACTTGTTATCTAAATATAAATCATATATGCATTAGCTTACACATAAATTAGATGAGCTAATTATTAAAAATCAAGTCAAGGTGA
Source organism: Torreya grandis (assembly GCA_037957365.1). NCBI lineage: Eukaryota > Viridiplantae > Streptophyta > Pinopsida > Cupressales > Taxaceae > Torreya > Torreya grandis. The sequence goes on along the minus strand of JARHVA010000225.1, from coordinate 6,054,471 downwards.
AGGGTGAGTTAAGTTAGTTTAGATGATGGACCCTAACTATCAACTATAAAGGTAATCATCAATGATTAGGGTGATCATCAGTGGTCGAGGGTCAGGGTTAACTTGAGTTAAAAGGTGGGTTAAGCTAGTAGGTCAAATTGACTAGAGTTAGGTAGGTTTGGGGTCAAACAGTCAAGGTTGTGCCCAAAAGGGTCCTGAGGTGGTCCAGGGGAATTACAACATTTGAAATCATCATGTGTAGATTTTTTGTGTCTATATTTTGCCCCTTTTTGTTATGTAGTTTATATCAACAAGCTATAAAACAAAAATGGATTTTGGGTTAAAGGTTTGGTTGCCTTGAGCATGGGAGGAGGTATTCCCCATCAAACCAAGAGTTGATGAGGTAAAATGGAATTGGGTGCGGGTTTGATGAGTGGTGAAGGTGATGACAAAGGTGAACATCATGAAGGTGGGTCATGGATTGGGAACTAAATTACAAACATGCACACAAAGTGCAACAAAAGTGTGATAGCCAAGATCGTGTATTGACTAGGTTGCCATAGTTGGTAAAAATTAAGGTCAATGTTCGAAGGAAAAGTGACAAGGGGACCATGTGACCATATTTAGGCATGTTAGTTGTAAACACTCATAAACACAAGTCTCTTAGGTAATGTATGTGTTATCATGGGTATCTGAGGTAGGAAGTGCTCCCAATAAAAACACAAACTAGTTAGGTGAAGTTGTGAGTATTTGAGGTAAGAAGTGCTCTCAAGAAGACACTAATTGGTTAGATGTGTGAAAGGTATCACAAGTTCAAAAATTGGTAAACATAATAATTTTTATCATTGTGGTAAAAAGGACCAAGTGAAAGTCATCACAAAATGCACACTGATTGGGCCAAAATGGACCAATCATGAGTAGGTTATCAAGGTGGGCAGAGAAGGTAGTCTTTGTGGGTGGGTGCTTGGTTAGGTTTGTAAAAAAAGTTTGGGTGAAGAGGCCAAGGATAAATTTTAAACTCCTAACCATCAAATATTAAGGGCTTAAGGGGTGACTATTGGTGTTCAACCTGACCATCAATGATCAAGGTGCAAACCCTAAAAGTGTAGAGGTCAAAAGTGAATTCACTTATTTCATTTGCTCACTTATTACTTTTGAGTGTTGATAACAAGAGCTTGTGATTTTTTTGTGTTTTATGATTTCTTAGTGGGCAAGGCTGATTGTTGAGTGGGTGTGTTGACTGAGAAAACTAATGAGGATGTAGGGTGGGTGAGGTAAAGCACGTGGCTAGGTGGCAAGTCCTTGAATTCTGCCTTGATGATGGTTGAGGAACAAGGTAGGGTTTGTATTCAAATTGGTAGTTTATATGTGATTTAGCACATGCATTAGTTGGAAATTTTAATGTTTTGTCATTAGTTTATTTGGATGATTATGGGTATGACCTAAGTAGAGGGTGTGGTTGGTTTGGTTTGATAAAATTTGTGAGTAAATTTTCAAATTAGAAGGGGTAGGTTAGTTCGAGTAGGTAAGGGTAGGAGATAGATGGGAATTTTTATAAATTTAGCTATGGTGAGTAGGTTTGTGGGTGGGGGTAGGGTTGGGATGGTATGTTAGTAGTCACGCATAGTGACCATTGGTGGTCATCCTAACTATTGACGATTAATGACCATATGAAAAATTGGTAACTTAATTGTTAGCAGTCATCATGGTGGTCGGTAGTCAAGCTGAATGGTGAAGAGGTTAAGGTTAAGTTCATTGATTTTTATAGTTTTAAATGGTTAGTTACATTACTAATGCTAATTATTGATGGGTAAATATTTTTGATGAGGATATAGGTAATATGTGGGAAGATTTTAGGGTGAAAATAGGATAAATGGTATAGACAAGAGGTAGTTTTAAGAGGTTCATTTCATAGATAACAATAGTAAACAGAACTAAGTGTGTGTGTTCTTACAAACCTTGTAGGCATAGGAGCAAATTTAGATGCATGATCAAGTGCCATGCATCTTTATAGAGATCCACTAGGGTACGACTATTGAAGAGTAGGCTCATATGAAGGAGGTTACCTTAGAGTGATGAAGAATTATCAACATGTCTCACATGATTTGGAAATAGTTGTGGCCCTCATAGAGAGAAGGGATCTGACCATGAACACCTTCTTACTTCCCACTAGTGAGATGATGATCTTACTAGTGGATGTTCATAGGATCACTTAGTTACCCATATGAGGTGACCTAGTTTATCACATAGAGTGGGAGGAGAGAGATTATTTATTGGAACTACTATATGGAGATGATCAGGACCAAGTGAGGTAGCATGTTAGAGGCTTCATCTATGTTATATTGTATCAGAGGGACCATTATTATGGTGGTGGTCTCATGTTTTGTTGTTTTTTACTTGAGTAGTGGTAGGTTCTTGTACTTGTTACTAAGTTGTATAATGTTTGGTTGGGTGCCTATATTATTTGTGAAGATATATAGGGAGTTATGGGGCTTCAAATCTCACATGAGGTATGGCATCAATGTGGGTTTGGTTCTACACTATTGGGCCTATGTGCACATCTAAGTGTTAAGGCCGATGGGGATTCCATGGGTGGGGTATGCTCAGATAGATTTCTCGATCGATTTTATGAGGTGGAGACTTGACTTTGTTTTCATAGGTGCAGGAGGAGGGGTGTATGATACTAATTGGTTTAGAGGCACACTATATTTCATGGTCATCAATGATGCTACCTAGAAACCCTATGTTGGGTTTCCAAAGTGGGTTAGATACAAGAGGCATACCTTATCCTTGCATATATACAAGTGGATATTTAGTAGGAGGGATGGGTAGGTAGAGCTCATCCCATTTGATAGGTTACAGAGATAGTTTGGCTTGGTACGTAATATCTTATGCCCATTTACTAGATATAAGTATGAGGATGCAGATATCCTAATACCTGAGCCATATCTATTATAAACTTTTCTAGATAATGTAGGTTTTCTATATGGTCATCCAACATGGTACTAGGCTCTTTACATGACATCAAAATTTGGTCTAGATGATGGTGTTAGGTAGATATAGATGTAGACCCAATTAGTAGAGGTCAGTAGATATAATTTCATATGGTTGACTCAAATGCACAGGTAGGAGCAGTGCTAACGACTACACAGGCACAAGTTGTAGCATTATAGGGTCAGGTGGCTACACTTATAGGTGAAAGATTCACTAGCCTTGGTTACCTAGGAGAGAAACTCCTTGAGAAAGGCTAGAGGAGGAGCCAAAAATCCTATAGGAACATCAAGTGCTATGCTTATGGCATAGTATCTAGCCACAGTGGAGAAGATATGCTACTATGAGGCCATAGTCCTAAGACATTATCCTAATGATCCTTGATGGGGTGAGTATAGAGCTAGTTTGGTAGGTGGTGTTAGCATAATGACAACAAGTCAGTGAGTTGCTTCTATAGGTGGGTAGGTAGGTACCTTGAGAGGATAGACACCAAGAGGCAGTGGTACCCCAAGAGATAGTGGTGCCCCAAGGGCATAGTTATGATATGATTTATGATGACATTTTGTTGTAAATCATTTTGATATTGACCTATGAGCAGATGTGGTGAGATGTATATTATTAGAGAGAGATATTTGTATTGATTGTATATATTATGATGTTATTTATGATATACTTATGATTTATAGATATGTTCCTTGTATATTACTCATTGTTCATGATTTGATTTGATGTTCATGATGTGATGCTCATATTGATCATTGATGATGTTATTTTGATTACAATTGTGATGTGGATATCAGTAAGCTTATGATGATATTGATATGGATTCATCTTAGCTAATAATTTAATGATTATGCTTAATGATATGTATACTTTATGATATGCTAAATTTTAATGAGTATATGCTTCATTATTGAGATTTAGACATGCAGTGAAAAATGATGTATTACTTTATTGTTCATGGATGGTATGATGTTAATGTGATGTTGATGGACATGGTTTATGATAATGATTCCTATTTTTAATCATGATATATGTTGATATGATGTGATATGGTTATGGTTATGGTCATTGTGCTTAAGGGAAAACACATAAAACAAGTTGAATAATAAACTTATATGTGAGAAAAGGAAGATAATCAAGATAAAAATGTCCAAGTGAATATATATAAACCAATGATGAGAGGGTAATAAGTGGGAATGATGTTTCTTCTTTGGCAAGGACAAAAACAAAACTCGAATTTGGATTGGCTTAAGGAACATAATCACTTTAAATGCTTTATAGTAGCATTCATGAGCTAGTTAAAATGTGTCTTGATCACATAGTGTCAAGTGAGCTCAAAATTCCTTGCTTTATAGTGTATAGAGGGGAGATGGATGAAAATGGATCCTTATTACAAGACTAATATGCCTCTTCTATAGGTCACCAAAGAGCCAGTATAAACAATTATATGTCATAAAATGTGTAGATTGATTGATGCAGGAAGTGTACTTATGAAAGTCGATTGCATATTCCAACTTATTTTGCTTTTGAGAGATAATTATGGATTTTAAGATTAGTTTAATTTTGTGTAAATTTTTACAATGGGTTATTTGATTTGTTTATGTTTATGGAACTTGATTGATGTAGGAAGATTCCAAATAAATTTCTATTCTTTTGACAAATTTTTTACTTAGCCATCCTTCAAGGGAGTGGTCTAAGTTTGTTTACTTTTTTCAAGGATTTGTGATAGTTATCCTTTGAGGGAGTAGTCGACCTTATATTTGAGAAATTTTGATATTCTTATATAGTTGTCCTTTGAAGGAGTAGTCAATGAATGCTTAGGAATGACCCATGATTTATTTTTAGTTATGACTTATTTTTTACATTTAATTTTGTGCTTGAATTAGACCTGCATATATAGGCTTAAAGGTTGGCCTTTATGAAGGAAAAAATAAAATCACAAGGTGAGGAAGGTGAAAAGAGGTTTATGTGACAGTGATCATGGGAATCTATCCTATGAAATGGGATGAAAGTAACATGATAATTATGCCATGAATAGATCTGTGGTACCCATTGTTTAATATTAGGCCATGATTATAATGGATAATCACATGACTTAGTTTTAATTGATTATCCATAAAGTAGGGAGATGAATGTGGTTGGAAAGTAAAGGATGAGCTTAATTTAGATAAAAGGTGAGTTTGGTCCTCTTTAACAAAAGAAAGGATGTAGATGCAAAGCATTGAGGGGATTAGGTTCTAGGTTGCCTTTGAGAGAAGATAATTGGTAAGCTCTTGATCAATACTTGTGCATTATAATGTAAGGTCCAAGCCAATTGAAATCAAATTTATCTCGCTTGATTTTATCCATATTAGTAACATGCTGATTTTTTTCTAGGATGAGGTATCTGATGTTGAATTATCTCACTTTAAGGTGTTTGTCACAAGCATGCTTGATGCACTCTTGATAGACATGAAGATGGGTAAGGATGACTAGATGAGGTTCATCAAGTATCTCAAGTTAGGCTAAATGGTGTTGATGATAATCATATTTTGAAATGAGATCTTACATATATATGTAAAGAGAAGGAATTTGGACTTTAAGAGGCAAGATAGCCTTAACACTAAAAACCATAGAGAAAGGAATATCACCCGTAGGGGTTCAGATGCTAGTAAGACATGCCCATAGGTTGAAAGGGATGTGTAGGTACCAATCCTAACCAAATGCATTGACCATTTTAGTGAGCATGTTGTTGAGAGTTTGTTAGAGGCTTCGACATATTCATTCACTTAAGGATGATAAGGTGAAAAGAAATTTAACTTAATCCCAAATGCATCACAAAGACTATGGACTTGCTTAATTTAAAAATATTTTCCAATGTTAGTGATAATCTTATGTGGAACACCAAAATGACAAATGATGTGATGATTGATAAAGTTGATAATATTTTCAGCTTTGGTGGAAATAAGAGTTATGGATTCAACCCACTTGGTGAAATATTCAGTTACAGTGACGATAGAATGATGTAATTGTGAAGAATGGGGCTTGATTTCACCAATGAGGTTCAAATCCCATTGTGAAAAAGGCCAAAAATCTATGGAGATGTGAAGACTTTGGCTAGGTGCTTGATGTAAATTAGCATGTGATTGACACTTTACATACTTATTCACATAATCAAATTAGTCTTGGTTAAGGGTAGGCCAGTAATAACCAAGGTAAAGAATGCGTTTACCCATGGTGATGCCACTGAAGTGTCCCCCATATATCCCATCATGTGTTTCTTTGATAGCATGAGAGGCTTCATGACTATGTAGGCAATAGAAGAGGAAACCATCAAAGCCAAGTTTATAAATAATTCCTTCCATAATGGTATAACATGAGGTACTCTAGATAAATGCTCTTCAAGCATTCCTATAAATACTAAAAGGAATGATGTCTAGGTTGAGATAGCCAAAGATCTATTGTTCATCTTGATGAGCAAGCATTGCCCCTAGGGAGTGGTTTGTGGCTAAGATATAAAGGAAAAAATGTTGGTCATCCTTAGGAGGGGTGAGGATAGGTGGAGATAAGAGGTAATATTTGAGTGAATTAAAGGCCCTTTGACAATCATCATTCCACTTAAAAGATACATCCTTATTTAGAAGGTGGTATAAGGGTTGACATCAATCTGAGTGTTGGGAGATAAAGCAATGAATGGATTGGAGATTCCCCTATAGGCTAAAAAGTTGTTTAAGGTGGGTAGGAGGAGGTATGTTGAGGATTGATTTGATTTTGGTTGGGTTAACTTCAATTCCTCGAAGGGAAATGATAAACCCAAAGAGTTTTCTTGACAAGCCCCAAAAAATGCACTTCTTGGGGTTAATGCAAACATGGTAATGGATGAGATGCTCAAAGATGATCTTAAGAATGGCCAAATGATCTTTTCGATATTTGGATTTCCAAATAAGGTCATCCACATAGTCTTTGATGATTTTTTGGATAATTTAATGGAAGATGTAGGTCATAACATGTTGGTAGGTTGTACTAGTGTTCTTTAGTCCAAAAGGCATGACCCTATTACAAAAGGTCCCCCATGGGGTGATAAAGGTGGTTTTGTGTTGATATTTATGGGAAATTAGGATCTAATTGTAGCCCAAAAACCCATCCATAATAAATAACATCTCATGGCTACATATAAGAAAAACTAGTTAGTCAATGCTTAGTAGAGGAAAGTCATATTTTAGGTAGGCAAGGTTGAGATCATGAAAGTCCACATAGATGTGTAGACCCACTCTGGTTTTGGTGATAGGTATGACATTCAAGACCCATTAGGGGTAATTAATGGGCTGAATGAAATTGATAGATAGGAGACACTAAAGCTCTTCTTTGATGAGAAGGGGTATGTGAGGGTGCATTCATCAAAGTTTCTACCTAATGGGTTTGGCATCATGGTGGGTGACTATGTTGTGGATAGTGATGGAGGGTTCGATGTGAAGCATGTTGATATAAGACCAAGTGACTACTATTTTTCAATCTTGAAGGAAGGAGGGGAAGTCCTGAAGCTCTTCAAAATTTAATGATTGGCCAATTTTGACAATGCACGGGTCATCCAGGGTACCCAAGTTGATATCCATGGTGGATTTGTTTAACATGGTTGAAGTCTTATAAGGTAGAGATTTATGGATGGAAGAATCTGGTGCACCAGGATATGTGAGAATGAAATCATCATCCTGACCCTGAATGGTATTAGTGGTAGGAGAGTCATCTTATATCATCTCAACATGGGTCATAGGGATGGTTATAGTTTCCCTATCCATTTGATAGGTTAGGGGTCTAAGGATGATCATGTTGATGAAAAAAAAATTAGGAAGGATGATTTTGGAATCCTCCTATTTTGATGATAAGGGAGTCAATGAGGATGGGATTTCCTCATCAACGGTGGTGATGGGAGGTGAGTTAGTTTGTCGGTCTAGTAGAGAGAATCCTAGGCCATATTTTTCATGGGTTTTCTAGGTCTCAATGAGAAGTATCTCATGTGTCCCTTATTCATATCATTCAAGACCAAATACCTTATAAGCACACCTATGAAGGTATGTCTTGGTGAAGGTCAGTTTATCTAGATAGGAGAAGCTGGTGGTGAATGGTCAAGGTTTGAGAGGTAACAAAAATGCCAAGGGGTTTGTTGAGTCCCCCATAGATGAAATGGGTTTGACAATTTAGAGGTCCAAAGGGAATAATGGATCTAATTTTAGGGTCATACTCAGGTTGGTTATTAAGTTTCCCATACTCATGGGGAGTAGGGAAGGTGTCAAGGATAAAAAAGAAGTATTCCCCAAGTGAAAGACATTAGAATGTTAACTCTAAGGGGTCTGTGGTGTGGATTTGATCTAAGGGGATGGATGAGCTAGTAGATACCTTAGTGGTGGAAGAAAATATGATGTCAACTTTTGTGGTGGAAGGTTTGTCTTTAGCTGATGAAGGTATGTTAGATAAAGGTAGGAGGACATCTTTGGGTTGGTAAGTCATGTTGCATGATGAAAAGGGACATGAGTTATCTTGGATGGTGATAATGTAACCTTCATACTCAAATTTGATATAATTATGGATGGTAGAGGGTACATAACCCATGGAGTGAATCCAAGGTTTTCCCAACAAATCATTATATTAAAATTTGTCTTTTACTACATAGGAGAGATCTATGAACATGTGATTCCTAAACAAGTATGTAGGACAACAGTTCCCAAATTAGTGGCCATGGTGTCATTTAAGGATCGCAAGATGGTTGAGGTTTTAGACATGAGATTATTTGGTAGTTTAAGTTGGTCATAGGCATGGGAAGAGATGATATTCATACTACCACCCATCAATCATAACCCATTTGACACAGGTTTGGTTGATGTAGGTAGTGATGAAAAGAGGGGGATCTGGGTCATCAAGGTGGATAGAAGATATTTTTGAATCCTTGAAGGTGATAAGGTTAGATATTTAGAGAGTGCCAACAAAGGCTATCAAAGGTTGAAGGTCTTTTGTTTAGACCTCTATTTATTGCAATGCCTCTATCATTACTTGGTGATGATGAGGTGAGGTAGAGATCAATTCGTATAGGCTCATCTTCATCAGGGTTTAGTGAAGTTGTTTGAGAACCACTCTTGTAATGGATTCAAAGGGGTTGAATTGAGAGGCAACTAAGATATATACCTTGGGTTTGGATAAAGGGGAATATGTTTGGGTTTGATTATTCTGGGAGGTATAAGATGGATACGTCCATGGGATGGACACTTTTTCCTTCTCCTTATCCTTATGTTATGATCTTGTGTTGACATGGATAGTATGGATAGAGGGAGGAGTTGGGGTAGGAGATTGGTTTGGTTTCTCATCACTCTGAGGTGAGAGTAGGGGAGTAGGTATATATTGGGTAGTGATTGTTGGTTATTAGATTGGTAGTAATATCATAGAAGGTTCATTAATTAATAGATCATCCTCATCATAGAGTTGATGGATTATGGTTTGGAGAGATTTGTATTTATCCATGTCATGCCTAGGTGTCCTATGATAGGGGCATACTTGGTGGTCATTATACCAGATGGGTTTTGGACATATAGGGTCAAATGGTCTGATAGGAGGTAAGGTCAAGCAAGAGGCTTGCAATAACCTTTGAAAAATAGTTGAGTAAGACTTAACTAAAGGTGGAGAATATTTAGAGGGTTTGGCCTTGGTTGGTGAGATGGAAGTCTTTTTTGAAATAGGTTCGGTGATAGAAGGTTTAGGTAAGGTGGTGTTATTAATTTATGGGTTTGGTTTGGGTAAGTTTTAAGTTAATAAGTTAGAGGTAGGAGGTTTCAGGGTAGGTAGTTTGGCTATTGATGGCTCTGTGAAGATGGGCATGTCAAAAAGCAAGAATGATGGGGTAACAAAAAGTGGTGGTTGGGTTTTGGTTGAAATAATTGGCTTTTTAATAAAAGTATAAGGGTGAAGCCCCAATAAGGAGGGCAAGATTGATGGGGTAAAACCATAACCTTCTAGGTTTTTGATGGTCTTACCTCCTTGGTTGATTTATTTTGGTGCTTAGTTGGTGGGTCTAGTGAGGTTAGTTTCAATTTCACAAATGGGTGGTTAAGGCTTTGTGTAGGAAAGATGCCAAGGTTTTTGGTTGGTTTGGTTGAAGTCATAGAAGAGGACTTGATCATTTGTATTTTGGTTATTTTGGATGGTTGAGGGATGGTTGTGTTGGTAAAGGTTTTGATTGGTTGGGTTGATATGGTAAAGGGTTAGATGGTAGAAGTGGTAGGTTGGTTTGTCAAGGATGGAGTTAGAGTTTCACATTTGAAGATTTAATGGATCCTCAATTGCTACCAAAAGGTGGCTCAATCCATGTCTGATTTGGAGACAAACCCTAATCTTTGAACTAGTCTAGAGAATGGTTTATAGACTAGTCTTATTCATTGGACAATGGGCTCAAAAGATAAACCCATAGGTTGAGAAATAGGTATGGTAACCTCATCCTTTTCCTCAATCAAAGGATGCAAGGTTAGGATAGGTGGTTCCTCTGTGGGAGGTGTAGACATGGTGACTTCTTCTTGTGGAATGATCTCCAAAGGAGGGGTGAATTGTTTGATAGTTGAGGGAGAAGGTAAAGTGGTGATGGTTGTTTTCTTCGGTATGTCAGTTGAAAGAGGGGTTGGTGACTCCATTACCTTAATAAGTGGAGGAGAAGAATAATGCACTTTTTTTATTTGGGTCTCCAATGGAAGAGAAGGTAACTCCACTACCTCAATAAGTGGAGGGGGCGAAGAACATGTAGATTGGGTGGTAGGTTCTTTAGCAATGAGTGTGTCAAGAACCATATTGACAGAATGGGTGTCATGAGAAGACTCAACTTTGTTACTCTCATTGTAGGTAGGTGTATGATTGGTAAAATGTTACCTAAAAATGTCAAGGGCTTGGTTTGAAGGAGCATTGGGGTTTTCTAATGTGAGTTCCCCCTTATCAATGAGGGTTTGGACAACATTTTTGAAGGAATTACACCTACTAATATCATGTACAACTACTCAATGGAAATCACATAGGTCATTCTTGTTGTACCATCAAGGTGCAAGAAGAAAAGAATCAAATTGTTAAGGGGACTTGATGGGAGGAAGTTTTGTGATATTAGCTTTCAAAAAATTCTCCAAGACTAAAGCATAAGACTCCCCAAGTGGAGTAAATTGCTTCTAATTATTTCAATTTTGGTTTCTCATGTTTTGATTTGAGGAGTTAGAGTAATTTTATTGTTTGATAGATGGTGGAGGAGCAGTATTAAGGATAACCACATTCACATTTCCCTTTCTCTTATCATTGGTGTTGGTTTGGTTGTTTGGTTTAGAGGAAGAAGCCTCATTGGATTTGAAGGTAGAGTTTTCTTTTTAGAATTTTTTTCCCTTCATCGATGGCTCTATTTTCTATCTTACACACCATGGTAAAAGCGTCATCAAAGGTTATGAAGCTCTATAAATGAAATGTAGAAGAGATGTGTTTGGTACATGCCTAAGTAAAAAGTTCTATCAGTTCATGTTTGGGTAAAGAGAAGGAAAGTTGATTGACTAGGATCCTTTAATGAGCTACAAAATTAGTAATAGATTCATTATCAAATTGCTAGATAGAGTAAAGATCCATGATGGAAACTTTTTTGGAGATGTTTATTGAAAAGTGATCCATGAAATTTTGGGCTAGCTAGGTGAAAGAGAAGAGAGAATGTTTGATATGGCACTATACTAGTCTAATGTTATACCGAATATGGACATGGGGAGGCGTGAAGGATGGAATCATCATAGGTAATCAAATAACATGCATGCCTAAATGCCTTAAGGTGCTTTTGGGGATCTTTCTTACTTTGAAATTTAAAAAACTTGGGAATTCCTCACTGAGGAGGATATGGTTTGATATGGATAGATGGGTGAATGGGTTCATTATAGATCTGGTCATATGATAAGATGTTGTGAACACTGGAGAAGGATGACTCTAAGGTAATCATTTTATCCATAAACATTTTCATTATATTTGTTTGGGTTGTGTACCTTGAAATTTGTGATGTGCATATTTTTGTGGTGTTTGGGTGACATATTGATAACTAGTAGGAGGTTGAGGAGCCACCACATATTGATATATGGACACAAGAATTTGGGTGGATTTTATGTAGGGGTAGGTGGATGTAGATAGTTGGGTAGTGGGTAGAGGTACATGCCCTTATGGGTTACGGATGTAACCTAGGTTGGGTGCAATGGGTACCTATTGAGAGGTTAAAGTGGGTTGGGTAAGATCTACAGTTGGGTTCATAACTAAAGGAAAGGTGGTGACCTTTATAGTGATCAGTGGTAAGACAGAGGGTATAGACACCACAAGATTTTGAAGTGGAGTAGTGACTAATAGATTGGGGGTAGCCGAAGGAAGGTTGGAAATGCTAGTAGTAGGTGTTCCCATGGTGATGGGAGTATAGGTGGTTAATGGTTGGGTTGTTCTTAGGGTATAGGAGTTGTCGGTAGGGGTGGAAGGTGTAAGGGTGTTAGTTTGTTGGGAAGGTTAGTTTTCCACAGTAGTATCAAAGGGATTATTAGTAGATGAAGATGTTTGGGTAGTCAATTATTAGGTGGTGACTATGGTAATAAAAGGGTTCATCATAAAGTGAGAAGGAATATCACAAGGTGGGTCCATAGGTGGGACTAAATCATGGGTATAGTAAGGCATGGTGATGAGATAGTGTTGAAGGGACACATGATTGTTATCTAAGAAGGTGGAAAAGTCTGTGTCTCCTTAGAGAACTACCCAAGGGAAATAAGGACTTCATAAAGGATGAGGATATTTTTTTGGTTCAAAAATGTACTCCATAGATGAAGAGGTAGAAGAGGTTGATTGGTTTGGTGATGGGTTCTATTCTACCTAGTTCTTTTGTTGTTGTCAAGTTAGAACCATATAAAATGACGGAGAAGTAAAACACAAACAATCTCATATCTCAAATAAAGAGAAGACATGAAATGATCAAGGAAATAAAACACACACTAAAAGGTACATTAAGTCCTAAAGTTATTTTTAGTCTCTCTTTTGGCTTATGCCTTAAGCTTTAAGAACCGTGTGACTAAAATTGGCTTGTAGAGTGGGTACTAGAAAATAAATCTATGATTGGTTTCAAGTTATGTTTAGGCACATAAAAAGGATCTATATTGAAAATCAATATGTGGCTTGTGATTTGGGCCTAACCCCTCACTTCACACACTACAATGATAAGGGTGTTGGGTGCTTAGCCAAAATAGACTGATTGCTAGAGATTATACTCAACTAGAGAGCTGAGTTTAAGTTTTTCCCCTTTATAATGACATCCAAGTGGGATAGCCAATGGGTGAAGGTTACCACTAGGAGATTAAACCCTAGTTAAGCTTTATGTCAAGTGTTATTATGTTTGATTTGGTGTAAGTTTTTTGGTCTATGTGTGCAAATAAGTGAGGCTACAGTTGATTTACTTGATTAATTAAGTTATGTGAGCTAATTATGTAAGCAAACAATGTATGAAAAGTTAATTTTAAGCCCAAAAAAATATTTTTTTATGAGCACAAAATAGGAGGAAGAGCATATATATGCAAACAAAAAAACCAAATTAGAGACTCAAGGTCCCATTGGGTGTGCCAAAATGTTTCAGTGAATTTTAGCTTATATCTCAAGAAAGGAAAAAGAACAAACTAGATACGGGTATGGTTGAAAAACCTATTTATTTATGTGTGCATTGAATTAGGTGATTATAGATATATTTTATTTGGATTGGGAGGATGACCTACAAATAAAACAACACTAAAGCAAAATGATTGATTAGATAAATAGTTGGGTGGATTGCCTAGCACTAGCTAGATCTCAAAAGTAAGAGCTTCTTTGGGGGATGTCAATCCACATGTTTTAAGTAATTAAGTTTAGAAAATATAAGATAAAGTACTTTCATCAATAATTAAAAGGTACCAAAATTGCATACAAGAAATTCTTGATAAAGAAATAGACTAAAATGACTAATATATCAATAAGTAGGTCAATACTAATGTTAAATAGGTCAGGTGTGGTTCAAAAAATAGGTTGGGGATCTGTGACTAGGCAAATGAAAATAAAGTTGGGTTTGGTTGAGGTTAGGTAGGTGAAAATATCTTGTTTTTATTTTCTACCATAATGACCATCAGTGGTTGGTGTGGATGTCGACAGTTAAGGTGACCATTGGTGGCTGAGATGACCATCAGTGGTTGGATAGACCATCGATGGTTAGAATGACTATAGGTGATTACTATAGGTTAGGTTTGTGATATAGGAGTTCTATTTAAGAGAGGATTATTAGTATGGTGTTAGTTTCAAAATGAAAACAAAATAAAAGAAATACACTAACGAACATAACATCTCTAGGCTTAGACACTAGGGAGAGCTTAGTTAACAAACATGAACAAAAAACATAACTAAAATGTAAAAGAAACCTCTTTTACCTTCCTTTGATGCTCAAAAATATTTGTTGTAGTGGCTTGCTCAGCTTGTGCTCATGAAGTCCTTGGTAATGGAAGCTTGGCTACCTCCATCTCTCCTTGGCACCTTTGGCTTGTGGCTTGGATTGGCTTGGAATCAATTTGGCATGGTAAAACTAGTTGAAATGGATCTTTTGGAACTAATCATGCATTATAAATTTGCACTATCAATACTTAGAAATGATAGTCATAGCCTCTCTATTTATAAATTTTTGAGAATGTCTAGAATCAACCTGAACTATCCATCCTAAGATTGAGATGTGTGGTTGAGGATTAATTTAATTTTTGTAATTAAGTTTGTAATTATCCTCATCATGAAATTGGAAAAAGGGTCAATTAAGAGGCATGGAGGGCATCATGTAAGGCATTGGTGAGGCATGGAGGGCATGAATCCTGATATTTGTGGCATTTATGGCCTAAAAATGTCTTCCTAAGAAATGAGGTCACCTAATATTGTAGATATTCAATATTCAATTCTAAAAACAAGTATTCGACAAGTTTTCATGGAATTATTAATTATGTCTTGATTTTGATTAATTATCCCTTAAGCATGTTTAAGCACTTTGTACACAAATTACTTAAATTAATTAGAATGCCTTGTTATTGGTCCAAAATTCAACTAGATTAGAAATGGAAGGTGATGTCAGATGTGTTGGAACAATATTCCCATTTAGGATGTTACCAAAAACAAATAACAAAGGCACATGTCTTATGCAAGAGGTTTGATAAGAAAGAGCAATCCAGAGCACCCAGATGCAAATTTGGCATTTTGACTTAGAATGATTTGATCAAAGTTAGCTAGCCCATAAATTATATTTCCCCATTTAGGGATACCCTAGCCAAAATTGGCACTTAAATATGTTAGTTTCACATCATTTAGCGTGTTTTAGTGTTTTAGGCCAAATTATACATTTTGGGTGGAAATTGGCCAAAAGCTTCATTGGAGGTTATCGATGGCCAGTTTTAGGTGTCTGCAGTTTGCCCCTATTTGAGAAGGCATTGCAAGATATAAGCATAGTAATGTCTTCTCAAAGAATGAAAAGGTCTTGTATGATTATAACTGCAATGATGATAAACTAACTGTATGATTCCCCCTCAAGGGAATGATTGGTACAAGCAGGTCGGCAAATGGTCCCTCAATAAGAAATGAAATGAGGGGACCAAAGAAAGGAAAGATGATGGGGTGAAAATATAATGATATTGAAAAATTAGTCAAAATCATTGAGAATGCAAGTGGGACAATGGGCAATGGTTTGCCCAAAGGTGGTTCTAAGCATTATACCTTGATAGCGACAATGTGGTATGATAACACAATGATTTGCCCAAAGGTGGTTATAATCATTGAGAAGATGGAACTACCCCAATTAGGACAAAAAAACAAGAATAGCATGCCCCTATATGGGTAGAAAAATTAAAGTGGTGAAAACACAATGATTTTCCCAAAGGTGGTTATAATCATTGAGAAATGTAGGTGGGATGGTGTGCAATGATTTTCCCATAGGCGGTTATAATCATTGGACCCTGATTATGGAAAACATGATAAACTTGGTTGAGGATGATGATAACTTAACACAGAGGGTAATGATGAATTGGAACAACCTACTAGTAAGGAGATACTCATCCAAACTAATAAAGGTTGAAATTATTTCATGCTCAATTACTCTATTTGGGATATGATTGGGAGTGAATCAAGATGTTAGTGTTGAAGAGATGCTACCATTACTGAATAGACTTCTTGAAGTTGAGGTTTGTTGTAGCACGTGTCAGTAGGCATCATGGTATAACATCATGAGGACTAACTCCAATAACCCAATACTCAATAGAAAACAATGCACTAATGATAGAAACCATGATGATAATGTAAATATATGAATATGGATGGATTCAAGTGTGTGGACAAGGAATCACCCATGAATACTCATAAATTGAATCAAGGCAAGAGTGTTGAAAGAAAACAAATAAACAAACAAACAAAATAAGTAGAAACAAACAAATAATGCAATTAGAAACCATACAAACATTGCCCTTATAAAAAAAACTTCCATGGATGTAATATCAAATAAAAAAATTTAGGCCAAATGTAGTTCTCTCAGGGAATGGGAAGAATGTGATAAATGATAAAAATAAATACAATGGATGTGAGAGAAGAAGAGGAATGTTTTTAAAAAATGGCAAGTGCATGAGGGAAAAAGGCCAAAAAGGATGGGAAAAATAATGACAAATTATTTTCTTGTAATTTAGTAAGGGTTCCCAAAATCCTTAAGGCAAGGAAGTGGTCAATATTTTTGTTCTTTTCTAATGATTTTTTAAATGTTTTTGGAAATGTTTTAGAGTGTCTCAACTCAATTGAGAATGATGAGACACTAAATGGTTCAAGCTCAAAATATGGTGAGAGCGTTTAAACTAAGGTTGTTCACAAAATGGTGAGAGCATGGATTAGGTTGCTCATAAAATGGTGAGAGCATGGCTTAGGTTGCTCAAAAAATGGTGAGATCATGGCTTAGGTTTCTCACAAAATAGTGAGAGCATGGCGAAAAGGGTGACTAAGCTCACCTCAATAAGTATCGAGTATTGCCTACATAGTCCCAGAGTAGGACCTCAAATTACTGTAGTTCTGCCCTTACAGTGGAGGAATTTGACTAGTATAGTAGTCATTTTCAAACAAAATAGGCACAGCTGGTAAAAAGGTATAGTAAGACATAAGAAGTGGCAAGTTGGTACATCAAGGCTTAATGTTGCCCCTAGTTTTCCCATAGGTGGTTATAACTAGGACACAATAGCATAGATCAATGATACTAATTTTCCCAAAGGTAATTATAATTAGTAGCAAGACTAGTGGTAAGAAAGGAGTAACAAACAAAGGATGTAACTATCAAATCTTCTATCATACTATCCCAAAATATGATCTCTATTTGAAGTACTTAAACCAACTGATGAAATTGATTAGATACCTTGATGCTAAAAATGCACAACAAATGGCAAAAACCAAGGTCAAATAGGCTATGCTTTAGAACACACTGGGTTGATAAGTCAGAAGTGGAAAGTGGATATGGCAAATAGGTTGGATAAGGATGGTATTATGTACAAAGAAGAATAGTGATAAAATGGCATAACTAAAATGGTCCTTACAGATAATACACCTTAGTGCTCAAGAATAGTACCACTTGAGATGAATAATATTCATTGGATTAGAAAATTCATCTTCATCTTTTGTGGCAAGCCTGTATGCTCCTTATCCATAATCTATAGTAATGATGAAAGACCCTATCTAGTTTGGTTTGAATTTCCATTTATGTTTCTTCTCAGCCATGGTATTATTTTGGTTTTCTTTAAGAACAAGATCATCAAGTTTAAATGTTTTTTTATTAACACACTGATTATAGTGGCCTTTGAGTCAGTTTTGATATGCTTGAAGATTGTTAAGCATGGTTGTGCATTTTTCATCAAGTAGGTTTAGCTCTTTTAGGTGAGTTACTCGATAGTCATGATCATCTAGGACATGTTTGAAAGAGATGTGTAGTGAAGGCAATTCGACCTCAATGGGAAGGATAGATTTAGTACCATAAACAAGTGAGTATGGAGTGGCTCCTATGGGGGTAAGATGATTGGTAGGGTATGACCAAAGGGTAGGGAATATCTAGAGGTGCCAATCACAACCAACATCATTTAAAATCTTTTTGAGAATATTGAAAATGGTTTTGTTGGATGCCTCAGCTTGGCCATTACATTAAGGGTAATATGCTATAGAAAAATGTTGTGTGATGTTATATTCAGTACATAACTGGTTTACATCCTTGTTCTTAAATGATCTTCCATTATCAAATATAATTTCAAAGGGGATACTATAGTGGAAAATGAGATGGTTGAATATGAATTTATAAATTTGCTTTCCAGTCATGTAAGTGAGGGGTATAGCTTTAACATACTTAGTGAAATATTCGATGGTAGTAAGGATATGTTTATAGTTGTTAGATGAAGTGGGTTTGATCTTCCCAATGAGGTCAAGTCCCCATGTAGAAAATGGCCATGGTGTCAACATCAGTTTCAGAGTTTTTGTTGGAACATGAATTAGATTAGCATGTCATCAACATTTGTCACACTTTTTTACATATGCAGTGGCATCTACGTCCATTATGGGTCAATAATAACTAGTATGCAAGATATTTTTGGATAAGACTGCCCCGCTAAAATGAGCTCCACATAATCTTTCATGAACTTCTCTTAATGCTAGCATAGACTCTGTCAAAGTTAAATAATGAAGTAGAGTTACATCAAAACTATGATGATAAAGGTTGGATCTAGTAGAGTATAACAAGTGGAATGATGAATAAAGGCGTTAGTTTGTTTTTGAGATAGGTTAGGTGCTAGAATTTGGTCATGAAGGTAGTTGTAAAGGTCTGAGTAATAGATAGAATTAAGATCAACAATATCACAAATTATTGCAACGGTTGAAGGTTCATGAGCTAGTGCTAACAAATTCTTGATGAGGAACTGATACTCTCTAGCTTTATCTATTTGTAAAATTAGAGATCCAATAGTAGCCATGACATCTACCATTCTTTTACTAGCCCTTGATATGTGCTTAAATTGAATGTTGGAAATTTGTTGCTTAAGAGTGTCGACCATGGATTTATATGGAACCAGCTTGTCATCTTTGGTCTGAAGGTGATTTGTGACATGATTGATGATTAATTGAGAATCATCATAAACTTAGAGATGAGATATATTCCAATGCACTACTTTTCAAAGTCCTAAAATAAGTGCTTCATACTCAACCATGTTGTTTTTATAGGGAAATTTGACTCTAAATAATTTATGGATTAGATCCCCCTATGGTGTAATAAATAATAGGCCTGACCTCAATCCATGTGCAGTAAATGAACCATAAAATATATATTTGAGGGTTACTTCTCAAGGGGTGTGTCAATGACAGTTATTATGGATTCATCAAGAAATTAAAACATGAGTGGATGTGTATCTATGAGAGGTGCTTCAACAAGTTGATCTGCAAGAACTTGTCACTTGATTGCCTTTTGATTGACATACTCTATGTCAAACTCACTGAAAATCATGTTCTATTTAGCCATTCAACCTTGTAAAGCTATTTTAGATAGTAGATAATTAAGTGGATCTACCTTTGAAATTACCATGGTCTTATTATTCAACATGTAATGACACAATTTTTGAGCTACAAAACCATGGCTAGATAAGCTTTTTCAATAGGTACATAGTTATGTTCATATGTAACCAGGGTATGGTTTAGGTAGTATACAACATGCTCTTTTCCATTGTCATCATGTTGAGCCAAGAGTGCCCCCAGAGCATGGTCAGGAGATGATAGGTATATAAAAATGGCTTTCCTAGCATAGGAGGTAATAAAATAGGTGGATTAATAAGATAGTATGAGTTTTTGAAAATTTGTTTGGTAGTAATCATCCATGTGAAACTCAACTCCCTTCTTTAAAAGGTATGTAAATGGATGGCACTTGTCTACTAACTGAGAGATGAAGCATTGGATTGACTAGATCTTACCCTAAAAACTATGGAGTTGCTTTAAATTAGTTGGTGGTAGCATCTCAGTTATAGCATGGACTTTAGTCGGATCGACTTCAATACCTCTATGAGACACAATGAAGCCAAGAAATTTGCCTGAAGTTACATCGAACACATATTTATTTAGATTGAGTCTAACTTTGTACTCTTATAATCTTCAAGATATCTTATGTAACAATACTGGATGGTTGACCCTAGTTTTGGATTTTCCCAATATGTCATTGACATAGTCTTCAATAATATCATGCATCATATCATGGAATATGATAGTCATGGCCCTTTGATATGTAGCTTTGGCATTCTTAATGCCAAATGGCATCACCTGATAACAAAATGTTCCCCATGGAGTGGTGAATTCTATTTTATGTTAGTCTTTTGGTGTTATTCTAATCTGATTATATCCTAAAAATCCATCTGTGAGTGAAAGCATTTCATAACCTACCATTGAATTGATGATCATGTCGATACTAGGTAAGGAAAAATCATATTTAGGACAAGCTTTATTGATGTCTAAAAAATTAATACAAATTCTAATCCCTTCAGGATTTTTACTAATAGGTATCACAATAGAGATCCATTTTGAGTAGTCAATAGATCGGATACATCCTACTTCTAAGAGTTTTTCTAACTCTTTATTTACCAATACAACAATGCAAGGATGCATCTTACATAGCTTTTGTTTTACCAGTTTGTCATTAGGATTAACCATAAGGTGATGTAGAACCAAGGTAGGGTTTAAACCTCGCATGTCAGAATAGGCCCATGCAAAGATATCTACAAATTCTCTCAATAGAGATATAAATATGTCATGTTCCTCCTCAGTGAGGGATGCACCTAATTTTATCTATTTTAGGTATGATGGAGTCTCGATATTTACCTCTATTATATATTTGAATAGAAGGGTCAAACCATCTTCTAGGATGGTAGGTAATGACTTGAACCATTGAATTATGTCATGGTCCTCCATTAGGACTTGATCTTAAACTTCTCCTAGGAATGATGAATTTGAGTCCCCTAATGGGAGATCTAGCCATGTGATAAAAATAGTCATAAATTCTTGAAAATTTTCATCAAATACTTATTGTTTCTCAAATCTAAACTCAGATCCACAAGCAAGTTCATCATTGGTGGTCTCTTAGTCTAAATTTGAAGAAGAATGAACACCCCATCTAATGGTGCCTAAAATAGGTTTTCACCACTAGACTAGCCTTTATCTTTACTCTTTCCCTAGTCAAAAAGCACCTCAAAGAGGTTTTCACTTTGGGACCTCAATGTTTTACGTATTTATTTTTGGCTAAGCATGTTCAATCAGTTTCTAAAATAGGATGTAGGATCCAATGTGATTGAGAATCTTGATTTGTGATCTCCCAATAGAATGTTGTCTCTAAGGCCTAAAAAATCATAGAATGCCTCATCATTCTAGAACTCATCAATCAATAGACTAGATTATTTTTGGTCCCAATCTATCAGTTGGGGATAATATAATGGGAAAGGGTTGTGATGAATGGATAAGATAAGGGTAAAAATGGCATTGTTATCAAAGAAGTTTGTTTCAGTTAGGTTATCATAGGTGAGGCTATGATCAGACTCTGCTTCACTATCAACATCATCATTATTGGTCGTTGGTGATAGATTTTAAATAAGATATGTGGGGTCACCCCCAGATGGTTTAGATATAAGTCTATAAGGTATTTCATACTTAGTCATGGAAATTGGCTTAATGGTTCCTTGTTGATTTGGTCTAAGACCTCTTCCTTCATAATTGTGATGCTCCATGATCCTATTGGGAATAGGATACTTTGTATTTTCATAGAAATCAGCTTGGTTTTTGTTGTATAACCATTATTTATCCCCTTCAAGAGGGTCATGTTCAAGGCTAGATGCTGGTACAAATATGATAGGTGTTTTATCTTTATTCTTTTGTTGCCAATGCATATGTGGGGTGACTTTAGGTCACCCAAAGGTTTTTCAGATTATGAGGAAGATTGGAAATATGAAATGTATAATGTGCCACATACTCTCCTGATCCATTATCTAAAATGGTGAATAAATTGGAAGATTTAGGAGGTGGCATATGGGAAAGGGAATCCAAGGTATTAGGATCTATGCAATTATCTGATGAAGGATCAATAACTATAGCATTTCCTTTATCCTGCTTGGAACTTGGATTCATGTCATACTAATAATTATAGCTTTGAAATTCAGCCTCAAGATGCTTGTAGTGTTCATATGGGTGTAAATTTCCTAGAATATTCACTTCCATCCTTGAGTGGGAAAACTTGATACACTGGTGCAACATTAACAGGACTGCATGAATCTCGTGTAACCAAGGCCTGCCTAGAAATATATTGTATGATAAATCAAGATTCAAGCACATGGAAAAGTGTATCATGGGTCAAAGGCCCAAGGATAACTGAAAAACTAATGGTGCCTTGTGATTCTCTTTCCTGATTATAATAGCCTTTGATGGTTATTGTTTCTAGTTGAAGATCTGCCATTGTGTATCCAAGAAGCTTGATGAGCTTGAGAGACACTATGTTGAGGATGGATTCATTCTCTATAAGGATACATTTCACTTTATTCCATCTTATATAAACTTCTATGTATAATGGATTATTATGGAGTGGGATGAGGGAAGACAGATCACTTTGGTTGAATGTGACTTGTTGGGCTAGAGCTAGGTGTCCAACCAAAGCTTGAAATTTATCAGGGAATATGTCACTAGCAATAGAAAATTGGGCCAAGAACCCATTCAAGATGTTCTTATGGATTATTGATGTTTTCAACAAATCTAAAATATAAATTTATGCTAGTGTCTTCTGTAATCATTCCACAATATCAAACTTCTTGTCTTGGTCAATAATGAATGGTTTATTCTAAACGCTGAATGGTTGGTTAGATGATAGGCAAAGTGGTAGATGGTTATGGGCCTAGGATAGTAATATTTGACTTCCAATTTATGATTTCACAATCAAGATTAAATACTAGACCATTATTGCTAACTAATGTTGGAAATGGTGTGGGACCAGATAGGATAAGTCTTGGTTATCGGTGCACTTGCATGTGGTCATGTGGTAAGAATGAGTTATCGATATAAGGTCCAAAAGGGGAAGTCTTAGTTTGTTAGTTTGTCTATATGCACTCTTAAGTCAAATAAGGATTATCAATGTAATTTGTCTGAATATTATTGTTTAGCAATGGTCTGGTTGATTAGTGTTTGGTCTAGGATTAATGGATATGGTATTAATGCTATCCCTTTTAATATGACCTACAACCCTATTGTAGTCATGTGCAACTGCATGGTAGGTTTTTTGTTTTTTACCATTTTAACCTTGGTTTTGTCCATTTTTATATCATTATGGGTTTTGTTGCTGATTTTTTTTATTCTACTGGTTTGGCCTTTGATTTTGATACTGTTGATTTTGCTGCTACACTAGCCATTATTGTTGTTATTGCTAATTATTTTATTGTTGTTGATTATTATGTCAAGGAAAGGGTTTTTTATAAATCTCAAGAGTTTTATTGGAGGTAGAAGCACCATTATCAAATTTTATTTCCCAATTATCCAACATATTCTCAATTAAATACGTGATTTGGACACATCTTCATAGTTAATGTTCATTGACCTGATGATTGTCATAGAATTCATTTTCATAGTTCCAATCAGGATAAGGAATACCATGCAAATAATGCTTTGGTATAGGCTAAATAATTATATTATTGGTAGAAACCTTGTGAAATATAGATTCAATAGGTTCTCCTAGGTCACTAAAGGCATGATGTGTAGGCATAGTTCTCCTAGGAGGGGTTTGCAATGGTAAAGGCTAGTGTATTTGTTATGCAAGTTTTGGTTATTTTTCTTGCAGCATTGGTTGGAGAGTTTTATGAGTAGGAGTATGTTGAAAATTTGGTGTGGATGATGTTTTCATAGTTTAGACATGTCAGGATTCAGTTACTCCATTTCCCATAACATTCTTATTATGGTTGAATTGCTTCGATCTTTCTTGGTTATTGACCTATGCCAATTTTGATGCTTGTGCTTTAATAGGATTTTTATGTTGGCCATTTCCATGATTTATACCTTGATTTTTATTAGTTTAATTAATTTTGATGACTCCTTTATTGATGAGCACCCACTCGATCAACAAACCTTTATCAATGATCTCTTTGAAAGTATGTGCACATTGTAGTTCCAAATGATAAGCTATCTCACTATGCAAATTTTTAGTAAACACATTAGATAATTATTTATCTAGTAAAATATGGGTGAAATGGATTTTAAGGGCTCTCCATTATTGTAAATAACTTAAAAAACTCTCCCTAGCTTTTTGTTTTGCTTGTGTTAAGTCCACTAATGAAATATCATGCTCGAGATTATAGGAAAAGTGCTTCACAAATTTATCAAAAAAACCATCAAAATTCATTACTAAATTCTTTGGTAACTTTAAAAACCACTCCAAGGCTTGTCCATCCAAGCTCCTTGGAAACAATAGCAAAAGGTATATGTCACTATATGCCACTGGTTGACATATGACAAAGAATTTAGTCAAATGAGCCTTAGGGCCACCTTTCCCTTTGTATTTGTCAAATTTGGCTGGTTTGTATCTTGGAGGAAATGGTATCTAAAAATAATCCATGTTGAATGGATAGAAACACACATCATCCAATTTGAAATTTTTAGTCTACTTCCCATCCTGAATGGTAGCAATTGCATCCTTCATCTATTACAATTCTTGGGATAATAAATTGGAAGGAACATTGGTTTGAGGGAGAATATTGGTTTGGGTAGATGGTTGAGAGGTCACAAGTGGGACACTTTGACTAGGTTATGATGGAGATACCCATTAGGGTATATTAATTTAGTTGGGGAATGGACCAAGAATATGCATATGTGGATTAGGATGTACTTGAAATTGCATAATTGGTTGCTTGATATTCTAGTTTGGGTTGGTGATAAATGTTTGACTTAGAGGATTTTATGGTTGGGATGGAGGGATATAACTATATTTTGCCTGTTGTGGTTGAAAAGGGACATGTTATTGACTAATCAAAACTTGATGTGGAGTGGGAACTTATGGACCAAGACCCTGTCTCTGAATTGATGGCATGTTTTGAACCAATGATTGTCTAGTAGGTACTTGAGAAACATGGGGACCTCCTTGTTTCATGAATCCCTATGAGGAAGTGAAATCAAGTTATAGATTCAGCATCTATCATTGACCAATATTTTCACATTGTTGACTAGTCATTATTTGGTTTTGAATTGACATATTACTCTACAATTGAAGAGGTATGTTCGTTGTAACCTGGCGAGGTGGAATATTAGTTGCCCCTGATTGAGGTGGAAATGTATTTATCCTCTATTGTTTTGATACACTAGATTATGTCTGCTATTGTGGAATACTACTCATCACTTATTGAGGAGGAAGATTCATCACATTCTATCATTGAGGTGTGGCATTAGCTATTATTTGATTACCTAATCCTATAGGTTGTACACTTGAGGAAGAAATTGGTTGAGGCTAGGGTGTATAAACTTCTATTCCTTGGTATGATGATCTACTTATGGGATTAACTATAGGCACATGTTATTAGCTAGTTATTTGTGTGTTAGTACCACTTTTATCAGGATTGGATATTATTTACACATTGTCCACTACGTTTGGCTCACTATTCAGTATAGAGGCCGAAGACACTTCTTCAATAATGGGTATATTCATCAAGTTATCTATTAAAGTGGTTTTTATGAATGGGTCAAAACTTAGATTCTCTTATCTAGTTAACTCTATCAACACTCCTATTGAAGGAACTTGGTCAATAAGAGGCTTACTCACCATGTTCATCTGATTGAAATCATGTGTTAAATTCAAGTAGGTTTGATATGTTGTTTGTATTTGGTTAAAGTGATCTTCCATGATGTTTTTACCTTGATTGGATATATTAGGGTCTTGATACATTGTTTGGAATAGAGCCATAGGATTGATAAAATAAGCATGTTGATCGTAAATGTTATTATAGGGCACTCTTACTAGACTAGGTAAATTTTCATGAGGTAAGTCTACTGGAAACTTGGCCCCTGCCTCTATGGCTCTAACCAAAATCTCATATTTTTTATCTAAAAAATGTTATTCAAATAAAAATGGATCATATGTAGAAATAGTATTATTATAATATGACTATTGAAAAACTGGCTCATCCACTATGGGTATTATAGCTAGGTATTGCATGATTTTTTCTTAGTCTTGATCTAAATAAGGCAATGTATTAACTAGGTAGTTATCCAATGGATCTTGCCTTTGTGCCCTTGATTTAGTATTATAAGAGGGACAATAATCCATCTCATAAGTAATATTATCCACATAGGGGTCTTGCCCCATTTCTTCCTGCACAACTACATTACTAATCCTTGGATTGTACATGAGTCCAATACGATTGTAGGAATACATGTTGGGATCCATAGTCAATGCTTTGTGATAAAAGGTTAAAGAGTTATACAAACTCTCAAAAGGACAAAATATAAAATAGATGATGTTCCCACTTGGTCTAGATTTGTCAAAAGGATCAAAAGTTTTATGCAAATATTTATGAGGAAACAAGCTAGCGTGAAGTATCTAATGTTTCACTGTTCACACAAAAATAAGCAAGTAAATGGACTAAAAATCAAAATGTCAAACTCTAAGGTCAAAGTGTTTTAAATCAATCTAATCTAAGAATTTTAAAATTTGCTAGGCTCAAGCAAGGCATGTGATGGGACTCTTGGCCAAATGGTGTCAAAATATAAACTTTGAAAATAGATGAAAGTTTTTATCTAATGGATTTGAAACACTTCTAACAAACACTAGGCATTTGATTCTTGGACATGAACTTGATCAACTAGGTATAAGGTATGAAACAAAATGCACTTTAGAAATAGTTTATTTTCTCATAAATAATGGTATAAAACTTGGTTATTTTGACAAATAAACTAGATGAAAGTGAACGGTAAAATTTTGATTTAGACAAAGGATCACAAAAGTATACTCGGATTAGTTTGAAAATGTAGGAAAAAATTTGAAACCCTATGTGAGAGAGTCTATGAAACAATATTTGAAATGTTTTTGGTAGCATAAAAATGCTTTACTACCCAAAATATGTGATAAAAAAGTTTGTTTCAAAAACTCTCTAAGGTAAAGCTAATTTACCACAATTTTGATAGCCTAACACTAATTTTCTTGACTCAAAATGTTTTGGTGTATAGACTCAATGTGCAAGTGTTTAACACAAAATGGTTTAAGTCTATCAAGTGATGACAATGATTATGAGTCTTAAATAGTCTTCAACCCAAATTGGAAATTAAACTTAAGTTCCCTCAAGTTTAGTACAAATGGTGAACCCACTTAACACATCAACCCTATGAACTTATAAAGGTGTAATTCTGAATTTAGATTATAAGTGAAGGACTTTAAATAACTTTGGTAAAGGTCTAGACTCAATTGAGTAGCATAACTATGCCAAAGTGGATGATATGACTGTCAAGATTTTGATGAACTTTGAACAAGTTAAATTGATGTTCTCACATGGGTAGCATAATGCCTCTTTATTCAAATGAAAATTTGGACTATGTGTTTCATTTTGGATTGTTTGTTTACCCCAAGTTTTGACTTCAAAAAAGACTTTAAACTAGGATAATATCAACTAATTAATCACTCTTAGATCCTAAACTGATAAGGTTACTTGGTATTATTAGAGTCTACCAATATATGTCATTTGAGAATATTTTAAGTGTTCATCCAAAAGTAAATGTGCATTATATAGTAGGGTTTTTACATGCCCCTTTCTCTTAAATGATAGTACTGTGACATAGACCTTGAGGCACACCTTGTACAAATAATACTTCCATGGCAAGTGGGGATTTATCTAAGATCAAACAAGTTTCCAAATGATTTAGGGGAATCAATTTCACAATGAATTTCACACCAAATAATGCAAAATAAAAGCACAGATTTTAGGTCCATATCACTTGGCTTGTTGTAAAAAGGTTTGGTCCTTTTTGTAATCACTACATCCTACTATTCGCTCAATGTAGTGTGATGTCTAAAGTGCCACTATGTCCTGTGTACAACTCCAAAAGAGACAAATGAAGTCAATGATGAGAGGTGAAACATTGGGTTAAAGCTTCCCTAAAGAACTTGTGGGAGGTGATGAAGTCCCCCTCGCAAGCCAAGTTTGCATAAAAATAAAGAAAGCATGAAAGTAAAAAGATTTTAGGGTCATTTTCAAGGTCACCTAAACTTTGACAAGTTTTGGGGGAGTGATTTAGATTAATTTCTTTCTAAGCCTTGGACTAGGCTACTTGAAATAGGTATGGTGCTTTTGATTCCAAGGGTTCCCTAAAGGGGACAAATGGAAGAGCATACACACAACATCCCTCATTTTTCCAAACAAAATCTAATTAAACAACTATTGCAAACAAAAATTTAAAAGTGTGTTCAATTTTAAGCCCAAATGAAAGATTTGGTGGTGTTAATTTGAACCCTTGGTCTTAGTTTCAAACTTTGAAAACATTCACCATAAACATCTAAAAAAAATTCTTTGTTAAACACTAAAACAAGGTTCCTAATTGATTTTTAAGCATGCAAAAGTGATCTAAAACATGTTTTTAGCAAATGTCAAGATTTGAACTACAATAAAAATTTTAGCATGTCCTTTAGATTTGAAGCTCTTTTGGGTTTGAAATAATGAACTTTATAAAAAGAGCTCTCGGGTCTGTGTTTTAATAAAAACACAGTGACTGATGTCAGTTATATACAACCAATGATGGTTACTTTGGCTAACCAATGTCAGTTATCTAATTAACATTTGTTATACCAATGTGACCATCTCAATAGGTATCTAATCGATGTCACTTTTTCTAATCGATATCAAATAAGCTATGCAACCAATGTCAGTCTTACTTGCTGATGTTGGTTACTATGTAAAACTGTGATAAACAAAAATGGAAAAATAAATTTATAAAATCAATTTAAAAGAGTTTTAAGGGCCCAAATAAATATTTTAAAGCTTTAAAATGGTCTTCTTCAGGTGTGAGATGCATCTAGTCCCACCAGGTGTGCCATTATGTGATCTAGGAATTTGACTCAAGAGAGGATGGTTAGTATGGTGTTAGTTCTAAAATGAAAACAAAATGAAAGAAACACACTAACTAGCATAACATATCTAGGCATAGACACTAAGGAGAGCTTAGTTAACAAACATGAATAAAACACACAACTAAAATGTAAAATAAACCTCTTTAACCTTCCTTGGATGCTCCAAAATGCTTGTTGTAGTGGCTTGCTCAGCTTGTGCTCATGAACTCCTTAGAAATGGAAGCTTGGCTACCTCCATCTCTCATTGGCACCTTTGGCTTGTGGCTTGGATTGGCTTGGAATAAATTTGGAATGATAATATTAGTTTAAATGCATATTTTGGAACCAATCCTGCATTATAACTTTGCACTATCAAGACTTAAAAATGATGTTCATGGCCTCTCTATTTATAGATTTTTGAGAATGTCTAGAATCAACCTAAACCATCCATCCTGAGATTGAGATGTGTGGTTGAGGATTAATTCAATTTTTGTAATTAAGTTTATAATTATCTTCATCATGACATTGGAAGAAGAGGAAATTAAGAGGCATAGAGGGCATCATAAAAGGCATTAATGAGGTATAGAGGGCATGAATCCTAATATTTATGGCATTTATGGCCTAGGGATATCTTCCTAAGAAATGAGGTCACTTGATGATGTAGATATTCAATATTCATTTATAAAAACAAGTATTCAACTATTTTCCATGGAATTATTAATTATGCCTTGATTTGGATTAATTAGCTCTTAAGCATGTTTAAGCACTTTGTGCACAAATTACTCAAATTGATCAGAATGCCTTATTGTTGGTCCAAAATTTAACTGGATTAGAATTAGAAGGTGATGTTAGATGTGTTAGAACCACATTCCCATTTAATATGTTACCAACAACAAATAACAAAGTCGCGTGTCTTGTATAAGAGGTTTGATAGGAAAGAGCAATCAGAGCACCCAGGTGCAAATTTGGCATTTTGACTCAAAATGTTTTGATCAAAGTTAGCTAGCCAATAAATTGCATTGCCCCATTTAGGGATACCCTCACCAAAATTGGCAATTGAATATGTCAGTTTCACATCATTTAGCATGTTTTAGTGTTTTAGGCCAAATTGTACATTTTGGGTAGAAATTGGCCAAAAGCCTAATTGGAGGTTATTGGTGGCCAGTTTTAGGTGTCTACAAAGTTAGGGTAATAAAAGGTTGTTTGGATGGGGTTATAAAATGGGTTTTTGAGATATTGGTTTGGGTTGGGCTAGTTTTGAAATAAAAACAAAGTAATTTATAGATTAAAAATAGATGAATGGTTAAGGTGGTGGAGCCTAGGGAAATTTTGATAGAGTAATGGTACTTGGCCATTGGATGATGGGTGGTAGCACTTTATCTCTCTATCATGATGGCTAAATCATTAGATCGCTAGAAGAACACCTGTAAAATAAACTTTGGATACAAAAGCTCTTGATATTTCTGGAAGATTGATTGATTCTAGCTCCTTTTTCACCTCCTACTCCTTACTGATTATAGGCAAAGGAGGAGAGGTATAACAATATGTTAACAAAGGGTCCAACTTGTTGTCTAAATATAACTCATGCATGAATTAGCTCACACACAAATTAGATGAGTCAATTATAAAAAAAAAATTGAGGTGAAGGGTAAGTTAAGTTAGTTTAGATAGTGGACCTTGACTGTTGATGGTCAGGGTGATCATCAATAGTTAGGGTGACCATTGATGGTTGAGGGTCAAGGTAAAGTTGGGTTAAAAGGTGGGTTAAGCCAGTAGGTCAAATTGACTAGCATTAGGTAGGTTTGGTTCAATTGGTCAAGGTTGGGCCCTAGGGAGACCTGATGTTGTCCAGGGGAATTATGACATTTAGAATCATTATGTGTGGATTTATAATGTCTACATATATATTTATTTCTTGCACATGTATTTATATTTTTATTGTATATGCTATGGGAAATATATGAGTTATGGTTTCTTGTATAGCATTATGTATAACACATGTATGGTTAAAAATAAATAGACAAAAGGGATTTGGTAAAATATGATCAATTAAAAATGTAATACACACTATTTCACTTTGAGAAATGTTTAATAACAAGAAAATGACTAAGTATAAAGAACCAAAAGGGTGGTAAAACAATATGGTAAAATTTTTTTTGTAAACCAAAAATTTGCACCAAATTAAAACAAGTAAAATCACACTAAGTCATGTTGGGAAGTATGAAAATAATGTAATAAAATGGAAAACATGTGAAATAAAAAATGGTATAGAAACAAAATCGATTAAGTCAATCAATCATACTAAACCATGTTGGGAAGTATAAGAGAAAGACAAAATTGGCAAATTTTGGTATAAAATTTATCACAATAATTCAAGATGGAAAGTATGAAAAATTCAATAAATAGTTGGATTCTTACATGCAATCAGAAAATAAGAAGATAAAAGAAAAAGAGAAATGAAGTAAGTATAAAACATACTAAATCAAGTTGGGAAGTATGTCAATGACATGTAACTTCATGTTTGATCACATCTTATCTCATATTTGACACATGTAATTTTGATTATGGCTTAGATTATTGGAAAAGTTTGTGAAGAAGGCCAAGTCCTATCCATGGTCTTACATTGCAACTCAAAAAGGAAAAACCAATGAGGTGGAATAAATGTGAAAATATGGTAATAAGGGATGTTGGTAATAGGAATGTGAAATTGTGATAATTTGTGATGAAGGCCAGGTCCTATCCATGGTATTTTAATGAAAATCACAAATGGAATCCTTAGGAGAGTGATCAGTGAACAAAACAATATTTATCAAAGGGAAATATGAGGAATGTAGGGCATGAAAAAGGGAATGTAAAAAGCATAACTAAGGCATCTTATGAAAAGACCTTAGGAGATAGGAGGCATACTAATGACATGAAAAGATAATAAGTGACTAGTGACCATCAATGTACAAAGGTGTTGGAGATTTGTCAATGATGTCATGGTGATGTCATGAAGTTGTCTCGATGAGTGAATGAAGTGATTTAATAGCCTAAGTGACAATGACAAAGTGTGCAATGTGCTTGTCCTAGTATGCTTGAAGGAGGCTTGGTTGATCTTTAGTTTTAGCATGGTTAGAGATGTTTAGAGATGAGTATAGAGTATTGAGCATGTGTTAGGGGTCCTATAAGAGGTTTTATATGACTTTAATGCTTGTGTGCATGAGTGGATCTTATCTTCTTGATCATGATTTTCATCTAGAATTTTTGGTTCTAATGGCAAAAAATATGTGTAGGCAATTTGCTAACATCACCATTTCCATATGTGGATGAGTTAGGGGGAGTTGGTCATATAGTTGTGATAACATTAGTCCTTAGTTTCTATGTACAAAGTCTCAAGTATATCAATAAAGTGAAACAAAAGACATGTAAGTGTAAAGATGGGCTCTCAGGCATTTTGAAAATATTTTCCCATAATTGGCCAAATTTGCAATGTGGCAAGAAGAGCCAAGTAAGCATTTTGATGGTGTCATATCTTTCACATGTGGTCATTTCATGAGAATTTGATAATATGTTTTTGTTTAATTTTTTACCTAGTTAATTATTTATAACTTTTAGGTCAAGCACCAAAGTGCAATAAAAGATATGCATGTCTAAAGTTAGCCTTCCAAACAAGTTTTTGACATAGTTGTCTATGTGGCAAAAAACTTTGAGTGAGCTTTTTTAATGTCATTATATCTCACACATGTGAGGGTTATAGGAGAATTTTTCACATGGTTGGATTATCCTATGTGAGGAGAGATCATATGGTCTAAATTTCATATCATGCATCTAAGCGCAGTAAAAAATATGAAGGTACAAAGTTGACCTTATAGAATAGATTGCAAAGGTTCCCATAATTAGTTAAAGTTGCACAAGGTAAATTTTGAGCAACATCAATGGAGTGAATTTACTCTAATATGTTAGGATAATATGATATGGTTCCAATTTTTCAATGCTTAACATTGAGCAGAGATAAAGATTGAGCTTCTTCCAAGAATCAATGGTTCAAGGGCATTCATACATCTAGATCTATAGTGTGTAGTAAGTCAAATGGGTCAAAGTGTTTGATGATTAAAATAAGTAAAGATTGAGTTAATTAAAAAAGGAGTAATATATCATGTTCATTCTAATATGTCTAGAAACAATTATATGAGGAAAAGCATTTGATGTTTAATTTTAAGCAGAGATAAAGACTGAGCTACATACAGGAGATCGATGGAGTGTATTAAGTCAAATAATCAAGATGAAGATCCAATGATGAGAGCTTAAAGGTAAAGGTTTATTTACTTAAAATTATATCAATGGTGCATGATTTATCTAAGTATCAAGGACATGAGATATATTTGAATATTTGAATTTAACAAAGGAAAAAAATAGTGCTCTGTATTTTGGCCATATATTTCGATCTATGCAGAATTTACTCATGGTGTAAAAATAAAATTTGTATAGGACTCAAAGGATAATTTATAAATATATATTTTAAGATATTAATGTTTGTAAATTCAAATTTATGAAGGTTCAAAGTTGACTATGTGTTTATGTTTATTTTGTAAATGACTCGAGAAGATTATTTGAGCTTGTTTTGATGTTATTTTGATGTTTAATGATGAATTATCTATTGGATCATGTTGTATACTCCATGAGGATAATTTTTTACATTACGAAGGTTTGAATAATTGTATGCAATATGAACAAATGTTTATAAGTTGACTATGTGTACAGAGAGTGGTTTGAGAAAATTGTACATAAGTAAAAGGGTATTATGATGGTTGTTAGAACTTAAAGAGGAGATATATATCTTTTGATAAGGGTCAATGAATTATAAATCACTCCCATGTTCTTAGTTTTCTCAAAGAAGTGTAAAAGAAGTGAATGTGTCTCCATAGGACCTAAAAGTGACTTAGGCCTATTTGAAAGTGGATTGTGCTTAAGTGTGACCCATGTATTATGAATTAAGGGTGAAGGCATGTATTATGGCCAAACAATATTGTGATATTGATAATCATGATATATATATAAATGGTGAAACCAAATGTGTATATTTTTAGACTTGAGAGACATGTGAGTGAGACTAATGCAAGGTGCATGTGAGAATTGTGGAGCGAA
The DNA here is from genome assembly GCA_037957365.1 of Torreya grandis. NCBI lineage: Eukaryota > Viridiplantae > Streptophyta > Pinopsida > Cupressales > Taxaceae > Torreya > Torreya grandis. The sequence continues at coordinate 6,020,234 of JARHVA010000225.1, read as the reverse complement.
AGATAAGTAGAGTGCCCAGTTCATGAGTTAATACGTAGATCAGATTGAGGAATATGTGAATGACCTATAGGTCATATTTATAATGTCTAAATATTAATCTTGCATTTTGAGGATATGTAAAGAGGGCTAAGTGTGCATATGAGGATAGTTTGAGTTAAGAAGGAGAGAGATTGTGAGATGCCTATGTGAGAGGCATGTATGAGATAGAGAGAGTTTGTGTAGGGGTTATAAAATAGAGATCCATCATTAGGTGTTAAAGACATAATTTTTAAGGTGGAGGTGTTCAAAATATGGTCTAAATTACTTTATCTTACTTAAGGGCAGTTGTTCTTTGTGAAATAGATGTTTCCCTAAAGGCCTTTGGTCAGGAGGGTATGATCAAGGTTTATTGGTCTAAAGGAGTTTACCAATCTCTTGTTTATAATTTCTTATAGGATAGTAGTCCATGTGTTTTAGGCTTGAGATTGGGTTTTATTCCCTATGAGGTTTTCCCACAAGAACTATGATTTATGTGTTTGATCTTGTGTATGCATTGAATAAATGAGCTCTCTTGTTAATGTTGCTTGATCAAGTTGATATATGTTGATTATTTAATAGTTTGAAAGGACTAGAATTAAAATAGAAATATATGTGCTCATTGATTCACCCCCAGTGATTTTACCTATAACAATTGGTATTAGAGCATGTCCTTTGGTAAAGCCTTGACAGCTTGAAGGTGATCCAAGGTACAATATGGGTAGTCATCAACGAGGTTTATCTACTAAGCAAGTACCAATGTTTAATGGATCTAATTATGCTTTTTGGAGTGCAAGGATGAGGACATACATTATGTCCCTAAGGTTTTATGTATGAAAATATGTTGTGAATGGTTATGTTATACCTACTACTCCTCCATCTAGTGTTGTAGATAAGAAGTTGTTTGAGAATAATTCTAAGGCAATGAATGCCATCACTTGTGGTCTTGCAAAGATTGAGTTCACCAAGGTAATCCATTGTAAATATGCTAAATAGATATGGGACAAAATGTAGATAATTTATGAAGGCAATTCAAAGTTCAAGCTTGTTAAGTTACAGACTCATAAAAGTTAATTTGAAAGTCTCAAGATGAATGAAGAAGATTATGTGGCATCCTTTCTACAAAGAATTGATCAAATTTTGAACATCATCAAAGGTCTTAGAGAGAACCTTGAAGAGGCTACTATTATATAAAAGGTTTTAAGGTCTCTATCCCCTAAATTTTATCTAAGAGTATTTGTTGTAGAAGAAAGTCATTATATTACTCAGTTGAAGATGGATCAATTTCATGGCACCCTTACTTCCTATGAGATGAGGAAGAATGATGATATACCACCAATGAAGGAATCAACATTCAAGATAGAGGTGAATCCAAAGAAGAAGTTCCAAGGTAAGAAACCCAAGGAGGATGGCATTTTTCATATAGCTAAAGATGAACTAATTACTTTGATTTAAAGGAAATTGAAAATAGGTTCATGAAAGTATAAGGGTAAACTACCCCAAAAATGCTTCAATTGTTGAGAAGTAGGACATTTTGATAATAAGTGCCATCATAATTATAATAAGGATGATGATGAAGAGACTGATCAATGTCATAATGATGGAAAGAGATAATCAGGTCTAATAAAAGCAAAAAGGGATTTAGAAGGTTTGAAAACATGAAGAAGTACTTCAAGGACAAGAAGAGTCTTTATATCAAAGAAGATTATAACTCATTAAATGAGAGTGAAGTTAGTGACTCAGAGTATGATCATGAATATGTTGGTCCTATTGAAGATGAAGACATATTCATGGTTGAGGAAGGTATTTGTTCACATCAAAAATAGTCTACTTGGAGTGATTCAAATGATGATGAAGATGAAGTAGACTATGAGACTGCATTGACAAATTATCATGAAGAACTAAAGATTAAGAAGATCAATAAAAAGATGAAATCTAAACTCAAGGACTTTTAGGATAAATTTAGTGTGTTTGAGTCAATAATGGATGAAGATGCAAAGGATCATGAAGATATGGTCAAGCATCTTAGTTGTTAATTGGAAGTCATGTCTATAAGCCTAAAATCTAAAGAAGATGAATGCTCAAGGTATGTAATTGAAAATGAGTCATTGAGATCTAAGTTAGAGAAGACATCTAGTAAGGTGAAGTCATTTGTGAGATTTGAAAAGAGCTCAAGTGATCTAGATAATATTTTAAATGATCAAAATCATGCAAGTGCTCAGACTAGTCTTGGATACAAAGAACTAGAAACCGCAACTCAAGATAAGATGAAGAATAATATGAGCAAAGATAATCAACCTTTGAAGACAAATCATCAGACAAGGAATGAAGGTGCTGGTAGAATAAAGACAAATTAGATCAAACAGCCAATTGCCAAGAGGCATGAAAATTTCAATGGTTATTGTTATACTTCTAATTAGTTTGGGCATAGAACTAGATAATGTAGAAGACTTATTATATTTAAATTTACTTGTAACTATGATGGGGATCATCGGTCAAATGGTGTGAGAAAATTTAAGTGCTTCAACTGTCATGATGTAAGAAACTTTACAAAACATTTTCCATTTAAGGTAAGATAATATTAGTTTCCATCAAGGAGTATGGTTTGCTACAACTATGAATAGAGAGTTCACATTGCTAGATTCTGCAAGTAAAGGCCTACAAGGCAAAATAGATTTTATCAGGATTCTAGAGTGCAAAACAGAAGGCAAGTGAACTCATGGAAACCAAATTTGGTAAGTAGGAATTATGATGATTATTTAGTTATAAGTAATATTTTTCTATGGTGGAGAATGCTATAGATGTTGAAGAGTGCCAAGGGCTCTCATTATCTGTTCATGTTGAGAATGAAGAGACCAAGATCAAGAAGACCAAGGTAATATTTGAGACAAGTTATGAGATGTGTATGGATCCAAGTGAACAAATTGTTGTTACTAATCAAAGTATAATTTAGAGTACATCAATTGTCTATACCTAGTGATGAGGTTCCAATATGCAAGGTTGATTATTCAAATGAAAAGGTATGTCAAGTTTCCATAGTTATTTCATTTGTTGTCAGTTCTATCTTAGAAGAGGAGTGTGATATAAAAAAGGAACCATTTGTCATGGTTTAGACTAAGAAGAAGAAGAATAAGAAGAAGAAGTATTATAACTATAAGAGGATTCCTATGGTTATTGAGGAGATGTGGGATACTCTTGGATTCACTTTATTTTATAGCATTGTAGTGCAAAGGATGTCTCTGTCTATGCTTCTTAAGAGACTCCTTTTAGTGGAGAAGCAAGTGTTGTTATGGTGTTCTTTAGATAGTCCTAGAAGGATATAAATAAGTATTTTCAATTGGATCAGGTATGTCTAGGTGGAAGATATGCTAAGGTGATGTCATGATGTTGATAACTAAATATGGAGTAGTCTACAGGGTCAGATTAAAGGTTCCCAAATGGAAAAGGATGATTTATGAGTTTTCAAGATGATATTTTTTCATAGAAAGGTTTTTTAACCTTATTATAGCATTCTCTAGATGGTATTATGATCTGAAGGTATGTTAAATTCAAATTAGATATTTTTGTTTGCTCTCGGTTTCCTAGTTTGTGCTTAAGAGTATGTAGGTCCTAAATTAGGTTATAATAATTCTATGTTAAAAAATGTATGGAGGATCAAATTTTGGTCTAGAAGTATGTGATGGGTGTCTTTAGGTGTGCAAGAAGTCTCAGAGGTGGACCTTGACTAGGAGGTTTGTTGAACTTTCTTGTTTTGAGTTTCTAGGGTTTTGGGCTCTACTTGAAAAGTGGTTTTCCTAATGAGTTGAGGTATGAGTATTATTAATATATTAAATGGTCCAAATGGGTTATCAAATCAAGATTCATATATATTTGAAGGTTTGTGGTTTTTAGATTATTCTTGTTTTTGTCAATATGGAGGCCTAATTGGTAAGTTTGTTTGTGAAGGAAGTATATTTCAGAGGCTGAGATAGGTGATGAAAATTAGTTTTATTGAGGATTCATATGATAATTCTCCAGATATGAATTTTCAAGTCTTGAAGATGTGTCTATTAAAATTTGTAGGCTCTACAAGTTCTAGGAAGGTTTACAAGGACTCTAGACAGACTTAGTCTTGAAGATGTAATTTTTGTTCAATTTATCCAAAATATCATGGCATGAGTATTTAAAGGTGAGTTATCAGGTTATTTTATATGATTTTTCCTATTTGGTAAGTGACATAAAGTTTTGTTGGTGGTTCTTAAGGTGGTTTGAGAGAGAAGGCTAGTAAGCCTGCATGATGGTTCTTCATGGTGTGTGAAGATCTAAAGTCAAAAGGCGAAATGGCTTAGATACTTAGGGGGACTCCCTCTTAGATTTTTTTTGGTGAGTTCCATTAGATGTTAGTGTTTTGTGTGGTCTACCTTCATTGCTTGTAGTGCTTGGTTGAAGTGAGTGTTGGCATGGAGTAAGAAGGATATTATCAAGGAAAGAAGAGGTAAGCTTAAGGTAAGGGGGGTTTATATCATAATTATAAGTTATTCCTCTCATTTTGATATTATTTTCATGTCCTCAGGATCATTTGGTTCCCACTTTTTCATTTTGTCAAATGGGGGGGGGGGGGGGGGGGGGCGCAAGGGGCGGCGCGGGGAAGTTCTTATTATGAGAGTGATTAAAGAGAGAGAAGGAAGGTGAATTATATGATGTGTGTTGACATCAATGACAAAGGGGGAGATTGTTGAAGAGTTGTAAATTATGTCATGGTGATGTCATGAATGTGTCCTGGTGAGTGGATGAAGTGTTTTGATATCCTAAGTGACAATGACAAAGTGTGTAATGTGTTTGTCTTAGTATGCTTGAAGGAGGCTTGGTTGATCTTCAATTTTGGCATGGTTAGATATGTTCAAGGATGAGTATAGATTATTTATCATGTGATATGGGTCATATGATATGTTTTATATGCTTTTAATTCTTGTGTACATAAGTGTATCTTATCTAGTTTATCATTATTTTCATCTAAAAATTTTGGGTCTAGTGGCAAAAAATCTAAGTAGGCAGTTTGTTGATGTCACCATTGCCACATGCAGATGAGTTAAGGGGAGTTAGTCATATGGTTATGATCACATTAGTTCCTAGTTTCTATGTACAAAGTATCAATTCTAAATATGAATCAAGATAAAATATATGAAATTACAAAGTTGGGATCTTAGGCATTTTGACAGTATTTTCCCATAGCCAAATTTGCAATGTGGTAAGAAGAGTTGAGTAAGCATTTTGATGGTGGCATATCTCACACATGTGGAAATTTTAATATAATTTTATCATATGCATTTTTTAAATTTTATGCCTAGTTTATTTGTGCAAAATTTCATGTCAAGCACTGAAGCACGACAAAACATATGCATGTTCAAAGTTGGTCTTCCAAACAAGTTTTTGACATAGTTGGCTCTGTGGCAAAAAAATATGAGTGAGCATTTTAATGTAGTTATATCTCACACATGTGATGTTTCTAGGATAATTTTTTCACATGGTTGGATTATCCTATGTGATGATATCATATGGTCCAAATTTTAGATCATGCATCTAAGTGCAACAAAAGATATGAAGGTGCAAAGTTGACCTTACAGAGAGATTGCAAAGGTTTCCATACTTAGTCAAATTTGCATAAGATAAAGTTTAAGCAACATTGATGGAGTGAGTTTACTAAAATATTTCAAGATTTTATTATATGTTTCAAATTTTTTGATGCTTAACGTTGAGCAGAGATAAAGATCACTCTTCTTCCAATGATCAATGGTTTACAGGAGTTCATACATCTAAATCTATGGTGTGCAGTAAGTCAAATGGGTCAAAGTGTTTAATGCTTAAATTGAGTAAAGATAGAGATAATTAAAAAAGGATAAATATATCATGCTCATTCCATTATTTTTGGAATAATCAAGATGAGGACAAGTGTTTGGTGTTTAACGTCAAGTAGAGATAAAGACTTAGCTATGCATAGGAGATCGATAAAATGCATTAAGTCAAATAGTCAAGATAAAGATCCAACAATGAGCACTGAAAGGTAAAGGTTAAGTTCCTTAAAATTAAATTTATGGTGAATGATTGATATAATTAGTGAGGACATGAGATTCAAACAAAGTGATTGAGGTTTAACTGTGATAGTTTGCATTTGAATATTTGAATTTAACAACGGAAAAAATAAGTGCTCTATATTTTGGCCATATCTTTTGATCTATGTAGAATTTTCTCATGGTGTAAAAATAAAATTTGTAGAGGAATACAAGATGTATCTATAAATATACATTTCAATATCTTAAATTTTTTACATTAAAATTTATTAAGGTTAAAATTTTACTATATATTCTTATTTATTCTGCAAGTGACCCGAGAAGATTGTTTGAGCTTGTTTTAATGTTGTTTTGATGTTTAAAGATGAATTAAATATTTTATCATGCTTTATAATCCATGAGTACCATATTTATACATTATTAAGTTTTGAATAATCGTATGCAGTATGAAAAAAGGTTTATAATCCCACTATGTGTTTGTTCATAATGATCGTGTGTACAAAGAGTTGTTTGAGCAAATTGTGCTTAAACAGAAGGTACTGTGATGGTTTTTGGAACTTGAGGACCTATATATATTTTGAAATGGGTAAATTAATTTTAAATTGTTCATGTGTTCTTAGTTTTCTTGGATAAGTGTCAAAGAGGTGAATGGATCTCCATAGGACCTAAAAGTGACTTAGGCCTATTTGAAAGTGGATTGTGCTTAAGTGTGACTCATGTAAGATGCCTTAAGGGTGAAGGAATATATTATGGCTGAAATTTTTTTTGATCTTGATAATCAGCATAGCTATATAAATGGTGAAACCAAATGTTTCTATTTTCTAGACTTGAGAGACTTGTGAGTGAGACTAGTGCAAGGTGCATGTGAGAATTGTGGAGCAAAATAGAGGTAAAGTGCCCAGTTGCTTGATCAAGTTGATATATGATGATTGTTTAATATTTTTAAAGGAATATAATTTAAATATAAATATCTGAGCTCACTTATTCACTCCCCCCCATTCTCAATGATTGTGCCTCTAGCAAAAGGAAACCTATTTGCTATAGACGTAATGTTGTGTAGGCAAATAAGCATGCTACTAAGATCAACTCATGAAGGTATATTGGTACAAGAAAATTAAAATGTACGTACCTTATTATGATATTTTCCCCATTCCTTAGGACCCCTTATAGAGCCATTGATCTACTATGAAGATTGGGTACTTGCATGAGAAAGTAGGTAGCATTAAAAGATTTTTTGTAATTCTCCTTTTTTAGTCTACTGGCCTACCACACCCCAATTGATCTTAGATCTATCATGAGGCCAACTGTGGAGTTTGAGATTCAATTATAAGAAGGATATGTTCTTTGAATCACATCTTTTATTTTGATTTGACTTTTAATAATTTTGGAATGTTTTTGGCTTTTGTTATCATTGACTTTTTTTAAATGATTTTAGCTTTTGAATGTTTTTAAGGCTTTTTAAGATTCCTCCTCCATCCAAACTTGGAATGAATAATCATGAGAGATATAGTGATACACATGAATAATTTTTAGGCTTAGGACAAAGGAATCTAAGTAACCAAAGATAATACTGACTAAGATACTTAGGCTTAACAATAAACCAACATGTTATCTAAAGTCTCAACTATGTATACGCTTAGTTTAAAAAAAGGAAATAAATGGAATAAACGAGATCCAAAGTGGACCAGTGAAAGGAGAATATAATGAAATTAATTATTTTCTATCTAATCACATGGTACAAAGGGAATGACTAAAGGGAACTAGGTGTGTCTAACCAAGTCACAATGACAATTAACCATGAAAATTTGAGATAAGAAAGCAAACAATCATGAAAATAAAATAAGGGAGGTTGTAAGGGAAAAAAAGAGAAAGGAAGAGAAAGGAAGAGAAAGTAATGATAAATAAGACATCTATATGCAAACATAAATGATAGTATAATAGATATAGAGTGCAAAAGTAAAGTCACTATGTAAGATAAATAAGAATTTGACACAATGTCAAATGATATACCAAATAGATAAAGATAAGGTTGGAACACATGTCTAATCCAAAGTGAAAATGTAAAGAACACCATGCATGTGTTCATAAATACTAATATATTTTCCCACACACATTATCCAAAACATCAGATAGATCTTTATTAAGTTGGAGGTGAATTGTAGCTAATGTCTCATCTATCTCCAATGAAAACTAGGAAAATACTTCTCATCTAATTTCCTCAATAGAAAAGGTAAGAAATCTAGATGGATCATGTTGAGGATGAATATTAGGAAAGGGATGCTCAGAAGAATACATGAGAGACAACTCTATGGGAGTTGTAAGAATCATCTATCGGGAAATATCCATAGGTGAGGGACTCATAGGTGGAGAAGGATCCACAGATGAGGGAAGGTCCATGGGTGAAGGATTCATGGGTGGAGAAATTGGAGGTGAAAAAGGAACCATAAGAGGGGATGGAACCATACGAGGTGGAATCACAGGGGAATAAGGGGGATAATTCTTATGGTAATGACCTATGGGAGGAATGGTAGAAGGTCCAAGAATAGCTAGAAGGTGATATTTAAGATTTTATTGAAGGATGTGGTAATGATCAGTGTGATGGGTGCCACATTGGTGCCAAAGATAATACACCTATCCATACTTAGGAATATACTCAGGAAGTACCTTCGAGGGAGGTATGGCCTTGTCTAAGGATTGAGGAGTAGGAGGCCACAAAGTATCAATTTATGATAATACATGTAAGAATGTTTATTTGTGTTATGGAAGCAATATATATTCTTTTGAGTAAGCTTAGTATAAGTATTGATAGGAGGAGGGTGTAACAAGAATAGAAGGATATTGGGAAGGCTCATCAGCCCATTTGGTGGGAAATGGAGCCATATGTGGTAAAATATTCAAACCATAACCAAAATAAGGTGATGGTGGGGAAGGAGCAGGACTGGGCTCAATGAAAGGAGTAATGGGATCAGAAGTGGGAATAGACTCAACTAAAGTGAGAATAGGAATGTGCTCTAATGTGGGTTCTAATCAGGGAGGGGAGGGGTCTATAGAATTCCTATGGAGGGTTTCATGCATCTTATGGGTAAGTAGGCTATAGTGGTCAGGGTACCTCACAAAGTGGTAAGGCCCAATCATAACATAATCCATAAGCATACTCCTACGAGGTTTCTCAAAAAATAGAGGTCTCAAAACCATCTCTAACCTATAATAAAGAGTAAAAATACTATAATTAATAACTATAAATGATGGACTATAGGAAGATAGATAAAAATACTAAAGCAAAGAGGAATGATAACAGATAATCTCAGCATTATAGGCTTGAAAAAAATTACCTAAGAATGGATCATCTAAGGTATAACCACCATCATAGTTAGGTGTATGAAGATCAATGATGCAGGTAGGAATGAATTTGTCATCTGAATAAGTGTGATGAATATAATGTCGAGTCTTAGTCAAGATAATGGGAATATCATCACAAGGAGGTTTATGAGAATGAGGCTGCAAAGAAGTAGGAAGCTGAGAAATGAGATGAGTTGAGAGATCAAAAGTTTCAATTTTTAGGTTGATCTCATCAGACTCATCATCATCAAAATCTAAGAGGTTAGGATGAATATTCCTAATGATTTTAGGATGACTGTTGTAACCTTAATTTGAACTGGCAAGAAAGTTGAATTATTGAGACTCATGGAATGGAACACTAGGTAAAGGTTCAAGAGTAGGAATCTTGAAGACACCATGGTCTTGGAATTGTTCAAAAATCCAAGGGTTAGTGTCACCCTGAATCATATAAATGGCTCCATTGTAAGGGAATTTAACACATTGGTAGGTGGAAGAAGCAACAACTCTCATATGGTGAGTCTACGACCTACCAAGAAAGATGTTATAATATAGAGGAAAGTTAAAGATCATCACCTTCACATGAATGGTGATAGGTAGGATGGTAATGGGAAGCCACACACAACCTAAATGAGGAATTTACCTTAGACCATATCCTTAACATGTGATGCGTGTGGATTTAAGATTTAATTCAAAATATCTAAGGGTTTTGATAAAATTGAGAGAGGCAACATAGGTATCGAAACCTTTGTCAATCAAGGCGTGCTTGATTTAAATATCACCAATTTGGACACTAATGAATAGAGGAAGATCATATGCATGAAGTATAATTTTCATTAGGAATCATAGAAGTGATGGGAAACTTTTAGGAAAGAGAAGTGTCCATTATTTTGTCAATATGGATGTACATCTCTTCACATTATTTCAATATGTTATCTTCATATCTAGATAAGGTTGCTTCACATCCTGCTAGAGGAGGATGAGGGATCTTCATTTTAAACAAAAGTTTCATAAGATAGTTTTGATGATGTGGAGAGGTCCTCATAATCTTAAGGAATGGATTATGGGATGGGATATTAGTGAGTTCCATGATGGGATCCCACTCATCATAACCCATAAGAAGGTTGTTAGAAATAGGTGCATAGTGTTAAAAGAGGTCCTCGAAAGGAGTAGCTAAAGTGCATTGTAATTTTTGTTAAAAATAAGGAGAAGGTTTAGAAAAAAATTGTAAATTATGTTATGAAGATGAAGCAATTCATTCAGGTTTATTTTGAGAATTGGTAGAAGTGTTGATAGAAGCCTGATCATCATTAGTGTTAGGTAAAGAAGATGGAGGGATGGTATAAATATAATGTGAAGTATTATCCAAGGGAGGAGATGGAATTGTTTCATCAAAGGTTATAAGGTCATCTTTCCCTAACTCATTTAAGTGAGTTGGAGAAGAATCTTGGATAATATGGAATGTGTGAGATAATAGAGGGGTGTATCTAGGTTGAGGATCAATAAAAACAACCACCCTTTGTATATTAGTCATATTAACCACATTCTCTTTAGAAGTAGGGTCAACAACACTTTCTGCATTATTGATGGAAGGGTTGGGTTTGTCTTAGTTTTCTTGGTTAGGTTGGTGATTAGGAAGAGGGTATTTGCACATCACCAAATGAGCATTATCTAGATTCAAGGCTTGAGATTTAGTATGTGTTTCGTGAGCCTTAAAATTAATGTCATAGGATTGTTGAAATTTTCAAAATATAGAATCATGATCAAAATTATGACCAAGAATAAAATCCATAGCTAAATTATGAAGCTACCTATGGGTCTCAGGAGAATAACCCCAATTAACATGAAACCAACAAAAAAATTTGGGATCATACCAAGATTTAATAGGACAAGTTCTCATGGTAGAGGCTTAGGTAAACATTTTAGTAATTCAACTAAGGATAGAGGTTTGAGAACATTAATGTTATTAGGTGAAGTTAAATGAGGATTGGTGTATTATTGAGAAGGGGGAGTTGGTTTGAAAGATTGGTTAGGAACAACAACTTGAAGAGAGTGAATGGTGTCATAAGAGTCTGTGACACCATCATTGGTAACATTAAAATTTTTGTTCTTGAGTAAAATATGAGTACTCGTAGAAGGTTGTGGTGGCTTAAATTAATGCATAAGGAAATCTTGATGTTTTGCTTAGCTAATAGCCTCCTCCAAGATATGTGAAGAGAGAGTGTGGACCTGATATTGTAATTTGGTAAAAGGAGAATTGATAAAGAGATGGAAAAGATTATCATTGGCCATGCTTTCCACCTTTTAACAAAAGCTTGGGTAGTTTTGTTTTCAAGATGTTTATAATTTATAAAGTGGGCCAAGTTTTTCTCAAGAAGATCACTAGTTTGGAACTCCTAGACTAAAACATTCACTAAATCTTCAAAACTAGTAATATAATGAGTTTTAAGTTGGTTGTACCAATCCAAATCATCACCCATGAGGGTTTTGGCTAGGAGCTTGGTAGTAGTAAAGGTGTTCAATTTGACCCAATCCTTATAAAGATTTCCAAATGTTTTTAGATGAAGGGCAAGATCAAATGATCCATTATAAGAAATGGTAGGGGTGATACCTCCTATATCAATATTAGAAATTTGAGTGTTAAGAGGCTCATTTTGAAGATGCTTAATGATTTTTTTGACCAAAGGAATTTAAGGGATGAGATTTCCTTTTGAATATTGAAGAGGAGGTGGGGGAACATTTTGATTATGCATGCCCCAAGACATTGGTTGAGATGAGTTTGAAGATGGAGAAGGTGATTTTGCATTCTCATCATTTGATTTATATTATAAGCTTGAAAATAATTCATTTGATTAAGTGTTTATAACAAGATTTGGTGGGTTTGATTAGCATTGTTATCATTATTTTAAGCATTAGATTTGGTATTAGTGTCTTGGGTACCACTATTGGTGTTGGTAGGAGATTGAGAAGAACTATTAAAATGTGAGGCACTAGTGAAAAATTTTGCTTGCGTAACAAAAGATAGACTAGTGAAGGGATGAAAAGAGGAAAAACTAGAAGAATGATTACCTTGGGTAGAAATTGATGCACTAGTGGAAGGATTAACAATAGTGGGTCTTAGGATAGGGCCATTAGATGTAGAACCTACCATGTTAGTGGAGATGTTAGGCATGGAGGTAGAATAAGTTAAAGAAGAAGAGGTCATGTTATGAGAAGGGATCATAATCGAGGGAAGAGGATGAGAATCAAAGAAAGTAGTACCTCCAAATCCATTTGAGAATGTGGGAGGACATGAATGGGGCTCCTCAGATTGACCACTAATCATGAGATCACTAGTATAATTTGGCAAATAAATGACTATGTGACTAAAGCATTTAGTCATGACAACTAAAAATGATTAAATTCTAATAATTTTTTGTAACATAGCTATAAATGACTAAATAAATGACTAATTTGATCATTAGGTAAAAAAAATAACTAAATAATTAGTCACACAAATAAAAATTAGACAATATGATATTAAAGTGGATAATTACAAAAAAATGAATTGGAAAATTATTAGCAAGGGTGGGTTGTATTGCACACAAGGTTAATAGTGAATTGGGAAATTGTTGGAGGGAGTAGGGAGTACAGTAGAGTGCAGAATTCGATAGAAGTAATTTGATGGGGGATTGGGAGTACAATTGGCATTATTTTTATAATGCACCTCTATAAATAGAATGAGGGTTTGTTAATTATTAATGGAGTTGAAACTGACCAGAGAGGGTTTGTGTGCTAATTTGATGGAAGGAGGCATTTTAGGTTTTAGAATATAAGTATAGCAGTTACATGGGTGATAAATCTTGTTTGGAGAGGACATGGAGAATTTTGAGAAGGTAGACAAAAAATTTGGATTTTTTTATAATAAATTTAAATTCGATGAGGCACTTTGTAGTGAATTCAAATTTGGGGATGCCCTCTATAGTGAATTCATATTTGGGGGTGCCCTCTATAGTGAATTCAGAGGTATATCAAAACCCTCATTACATTAAACACAAAATCTATATCTTTCTGATTGACAACTATATCTAGCTAGGAGAACAAAATTTATGTATTGTAAGAGATGAGTTACATAGATAGGAGGGTATTTTGTCATAAGACATTGAATACCATATAACAATTTGGAGTTCTTGAGATTGTGAATTATTTGGATGCTTTTATTCATTGTATAATCAATATAATGTAGTGACCATATCTTGAAGTTGTTTATTTGTGTTCCATGTTATCATGTATGGGTATGGTATTAATTTCTAATTTTGTAACCAATTCACCAACCTAATCCCTGAGGCACTTTTTCACTAAGTCTTCATGGAATGGGTAGTGCATGTACATCATAATTAGTTTATATTGGTTGGTGTAACTTATATTAGTTACATAGGCAACTAAGTACCAAAACCATACATGTAATTCTAATTTTAGTAGACTAATTTTTCATTAGTTTCCTCTACACATTTTGGAGCATATGGGAGTTGAACTTGTAATATGCATCCAAATTTCAATTCCTTTAATCACTTTGCATTAAAACACAAGCTCATGTCCAAATATTAGACCTCAATGCTTGGGTAACATTGTGTGCAAGTCTAATCTATTAATTGCATGGAATCCTAGAAGACGGTCTCATATGGCATAGTCAAAAGTTATGCTAGTTCATCAAATCAATGTGGTCACCAAGCTATTTTAATTGATACTATATGTCCACACATGGGATTATATCAATTTTTATAACAAGTCATCTTATCTCAACATGTTAATAATTTATGCTAGTAAGTAATGCTCAAAGTTACAACAAAGAATTCATTAGCCTATTTTTTAGTGTTTGTGTATTCATTAACATTGACAAGATTACCATATGTTTAAATGCTTGTGGTTCATCAATATAACAAGAATAAATTATGTGTTCTATTTATAAAGCATTTCTTTAATTATCATCTAGACAAGGAAGGCCCTCAATAAAACATGGATAAAAATAACATTTGTTTATTTCCAGTCATCATGATCTTCTTTTATGCACATTGTAGATGACACATAAACTAAACATAAGTCTACATAATCAACAAGATTTTTAGAATTAAAACATGATCCTATAAATATAAAAAAATAGTATACAAACACCCCAAAGTTTTCTTATCTTTATATATTAAAATTTGACCATTATTGTTTTTTTTAAAATACAATGGATATTTTTTATATTAGAAATATAAATGGTGAGGTGCCAATAATAGATAGTTTACAACATACACTTGTAATCTATACCTCTTACACATGGGGAAAAAAATGAAGGAAAATTAAATGATATGTTTCCTACTAATTAGCCGTTTATAGCTGAGAATCCTACAAGTAAAAAATGCACAAAACTGACCATAGAGATTTATGAAGAGGCAAAACATCTAATTTTGTACAGTGATGCCTAGTTATATTTATTGAATTTGAATTGTTGTAGAATGCTTTTTATCTTTTAGAGTGCTCTAATTATAATTTTTTAGAGTGTTCTATATCCTAATTCTATGAAGTGCTATGAATTTTGGGTAAGTGCTAAAGAGTGCTGAAGAGAATGAGTTTACATGTAATAGATCCTGAGTAAGTTGATTTTTTTAGATTTCTATTTTTTCTTGAAATAGGAAACTAAATTAATACTAGATGCATAACATTAAAAATGGATCAATTTTGAAGGTTGACTATGGATCAATACCATGCATATGATGAGAGATTAGCCAATGAGAGGGACATGGACAAATATCCATGTCCATGTAATGATTGTCTTAGTAGAAAGGTGAAAAAAGAAATGTGATTTATCAAAATATGATAAGATATGTGCATAGTGGTATAAACCCTTGGGATTATAATTATTATGAAGATATGAAAGAATTTTAGAGTGTGAGAGATGAAGAGGCAACAAACATAGATGAAATGGCACCAAACATAGATGAAATGGCACCAAACATAGATGAAGAGGCAATAATGTTAGATGAATGGTTTAAAGTTTATAAAATTTTGAATGAGGGTCTAAATGATGATTGGGCCAAGTCAATGGAGGATTATTTAAAGCTTTTGTATGCTAATTTCAAGTTAAGTCATTTGACAACAATCCTTCAAATTCTTAACTTGTAAGTGGTGCTTGGTTGGATAAATAAGAGTGTATATCAGTTATTGGCATTATTAAGTTCATTGTTACCACTTGAATCCACATAGCCAAAAAAATGAAGTCAATGTAAAAATAAAATCACTAGGATAGGATTAGGGTATGAAAACATCCACACATTTGTGAATGGTTGTGTATTATTTCATAATAATCTTGCAAGTGAGAGTGAATGTCTAAAATATCATGAAGTGAGGTATAGAAAAGGGTTGAAATTAGTTGTGGTTCCTAGAAAGGTTCTTCACCACTTTTAGATAATCCCATGATTACTTTGAATGTATAGGTATAGAGACATTTCTAAACTTATGCAATGACATGTCCAAAATAAGATCACCGATGAAAAACAACATGTGTCTGATTTTAAGATGTGGATGGAATTTGATAAAAGGTGGCCTAATTTTTCTCAAGATCCTCATAATATAAGGTTGGGTTTGGCTCTAGATGGGTTGAAACCATTATTATATCAAATTAATAAATGGTCAAATTGGCTAGTGTTTTTAATAAATTATAACTTTCCTCCATGGTTAGCAACTAAACCATTTTTCTTAATGCTATCATTGAATATACTAGGAAAGAAAAGTGTGACTTCAAATACAATCAATGTTTATCTAGAGCCATTATATGAAGAGCTAATGGAATTATGGAAAGGAATTAAATAAATTCAATCTTTAAGGGATGATCATTCAATCAAATTCACTTTAATAAATTCCTTATTGTTTATGATTCATGATCTTCCTTCATATGGCACATTGTCTAGTCTCACTGTTCATGGATACCATGGATGTCATGCTTGCAACTCTTTAAGGATTTTGTAAGGCACTTAAGAATTTTGCGTAAGTGTATTTATTTTAGACATCATTCTTACCTTAAAATGGATCATCCATATCATCAATAAAAAAACATGTTTCAATGGTCGAGAAGAGAATCATGAAACACCATTGCTAATAATGGGTGATTACATTGTTGAGAATGAAAAAAAAGAATGTCATTTATAATTGAAAATGATGGGATTTTTGGTACTAGATATGATCCATGTAATGAAATAAATGTAAAATATTTGTGTATATTCTATAAGTTTCCATACTTTAAGGATATAGCCATTAGGCATATTGTTGACTTTATGCATACTATGAAAAATATAGCCTATGCTATTATAGAAACTCTTTTTGGTGCTTTTGATACTATTTCATCATGTGAAGACTTTTGATAATTAAATATTTGTCAAAATATTTGGGTTGAAAAATATGATGATGAAAAATATAGAAAACCTAGTGCTCCTTATGTCTAGACAAAGGAACAATGTGCATAATTCGTACAGTTGATGTCTCAGACTCACTTTCCCATTAGATATGTAAGTAGTAGTATTAGAAGCCAAACTAACATTAATGGATTACGAGTCCTCAAGACCTATGACTATCATGTCATAATCGAGAATATTTTACCTATTGTGGTAAATATATCAAGTTTAGAAAAGGGCCAAGATTGGAAATTATAAGCTTGGGTCTAACATTAAAAGGAATGAGTTTACATGTATTAGATCCTTTGAACTTTGATAGTTTGAGGGAGGAGGTTGTTGAAGTACTTTGTCTATTGGAATGGGAATTTACACCAACAATATTTAACATTTATATGCATCTTTTGATACATCTAGAATATGAACTAGAGCATTGTGGCCTAGTAAGAATGAGATGGATGTATCCTATATAATGATATATTAAGGTTTTGAAAAAAATTGTTCATACTAGGGAAAAATTGGAAGGCAACATGTTTGAGGGATATTCAGTACAAGAGTCCATGGGATTTTGCACATAATATATGAAGGATTTTTAAAATGTCAATCAACATGTATGGGATGATGAAAAAAATGAGAGAGTTGCAGGTGAAGTATTAGAAGGTAATGGATGTCGCTTTAAGCTATCACATCAATAAATAAGTGAGATACGTGCCTATATTCTTCAAAACACATATTCATTTGATAAGTAGCATAGGTAAAAAAAATTACACAATAATTTATTTACTCAATTGCATTTACACATTTATATTATTAATCTTAATATTTATAAGTTAATATTTTATGTAGAAAATATGAAGAGAATAAAACTTGGACGTAATATCAACCTCAAAAGTGCAGACATCACGATTTGATTAGAGGTGATTCTTTTCCAAAATTTGAAGAATGGATTGCTAATACAATCAATGATGCAAAAGAAGGTAAATATAGAACAACAAAGGAAAGTGATATTTCAAAATCACCACATTTATGGGCTATGTGTTTTAGTGGAATGTGGGCCTATGGTGGTCATTTAAGAGTGGAAGAAAAAGACAAAGGAAAGACAAATTGTGATTGTGTTATTAGTGATAAATTTCTTCACGAAATAGAGAATAAATTTTATGTTGGATTCATCTAAAAAATTACTCAAGTGGATTTTGGTGAAAATAGTCCTATGTTATTAAAATGCAAGTGGATCTAACCATTTACAATATAATTTGATGAGTATGGATTTGTAAGCATAAATACACGATAATTTTTATCAGAGATAGATGAGCCATATGTTTCACCTCTTCAAATTAACCAATCATTTATAATTGATGATATAATAAGATTAGGATGGTCATATGTCATTCAAACATATTATCATTCAAAATGAAAATTCATAGAAGTTGTCGATATAATGCCTGATGGGCAATATGTTAATTTACAAGAAACATTCAAAGAAGTGGATGAAGACGATGATGGAGTGTTTGAAGAAGATATTTTGATTACCAATGAAGAGATTGGGAGAGAGAATTTATTTCATTTCATAGATGAATATGAGGAATAAAATCAAGTAGATGTAGACACAAGTGATTAAGATCCTGATCTTGTTAGCAATGCAGATGATTATGATGATATTTTATCACCTTAACTATCTTATCACCTTAATTGTTAGTTTATCACCTAAAATTTGGTCATATATATATATATATATATATATATATATATATATATATATATATATATATATATATATATATATATATATATTGTAATTTATTATTGAATGTAATAAAGATCTGAGTATAGGTGTGCTTATTCACTATTGTTTTACTTATACATTTTATATGTAATCATCATTATTCTGTTGGTACATTATACACAAAACATGAGATGTTCACTACTGATTTAAATCACATTTAAAGTTAGGTTCAATCATTCTTCCTAGTTTTCTTACTTTGGTTGAAATTAATTTTGTTTAGTTATAATATAATTTCTTGTATGTCCTCTATGTTTTCTAGATGCTAGACTTTTCTAACTTCTCTAGAACTACTAGATATGAAAAGAAGTAAGCAAGGTCTAAAGGTATCAAATAATGAAATAAGATACCTATGAAAGTAAACAACTCTTTAAAATCTTGGCAATAAATTCTAGTCATTTCTCTAATGTTTGAATAGCTTTAGTTGGTAATACAACTTCTAGCCTCCACATGCATTGAATATGCTTGTGTGAAGGAAACAATAATGAACATCTATGATTTAATAATACATATAGATATCTTAAAATTAGGTTATTAGAATATTTAACCTATACTATTATATAATTTGTGTGAAAATACAAGTAGAATTCTTTATTATGCCCCCCCTAACTTTAGTACTATCATGTTGTTCTAGATCATGCTATGTTTTACTGCTTCAATTCTCTCCCTTTGACATCAATGGCAAAGGTGTTGGTTAATTAACCCTCTAACTTAAATCTCCTCATCAACTTTTATTGCAATAAATTTAAAAGACTATAACCAGAACAAGAGATCAACAATGAATTATAAGACCAAAATCCTCAAGGTATAAGGGTTTCATAATTAGGATTTTTTTTGAAAAATGATAACCCCTATGTTAGAACCTCTAAAATTTACCTAGTTTCATTATCATAACTAGCCTTGATCCTAATGACTAAATCCCTAATTCATATGCTAAAAGTCTCTCTACCTGACTAAGCCTCCCATTACAAACAAAGAAATGATCTCTTAGGTATGTTGACACTAAAAACTAAAACTAAGATATTTCAAAATTAAAAAATTGTTCAACATTTTTAATAAAATGATATTTAAAATACTTAATTCATAATATACCCCTATATTCCCACCTAAAATAAATAAAAAATATAATACCACACTACTACAATAGTCAACAGAGGTATGCATAGGATGGTGGGACATATAGGTCAATGTACAAATACTTATCATAATACCACGACAACCAAATATGAATAACATAGTGTGGAAGTGAGAACATGATAACAACTAAAGTAAACCATAGCCCTGCAAGGGGAAAATAGTGACACTATGGTGTAGTGGTGAACAATCATTCAATTGATAGAATTAACCCACCATCATGTGGTAGTCCAAAGGGGTGTGCATGGGGTGGTGGTATGAGACTGTCTAACTTGATATCTTGCAACAAGAAAAGTGAAGGTGTGTAGTATATTGGGGAGATTAAAATGCTAACTCTACCATACCACTACCCTACAATAGTCTTGATATGATAAAGTGGTACTACGGTATAAGCTATCAAAGCATTTAAATCATCAATGGCAATGATTACACCTCTAAACATGAACCATTTGATTTCCAAAGATTAAAGGCATGTATTCAAACAAATAATACAACAAGATACCTATGAAAGTAAACAACTCTTTAAAATCTTGGAAATAAATTGTAGTCATTTCTCTGATATTTGGATAACTTTAGTTTGTAATACAACTTCTAGCCTCCACATGCATTGAATATGCTTGTGTGAAAGAAACAATAATGAACATCTATGATTTAATATTACATATAGATATCTTAACATTAGGTGAACACGATATTTAACCTATACTATTAAATAATTTGTGTGAAAAGACAAGTAGAATTCCATGCCATTCTCCCTCATACTGTTATGCTCCCCCTAACTTTAGTACTATCATGTTTTTATAGATCATGTTATGTTTTACTTCTTTAATTCTCCCCATTTAACATCAATGGCAAAGGTTCTGGTCAATTAACCCCATAACTTAAATCTCCTCATCAACTTTTAGTGCGAGAAATTTAAAACACTAGAATCGAAACAAGAGGTCAACAATGAATTATAAGACCAAAATCCTCAAGGTACAAGGGTTCCATACTTAGGCAAAATTTTAAAAAATGACAACCCCTATATTAGAACCTCCAAAATTTGCCTAGTTTTATTATCATAACTAGCATTGAGCCCAATGACTAAAGCCCTCATTCATATGCTAAAAGTCTCTCTAATTGACTAAGCCTCCTCATTAGAAATAAATAAATGATCTCTTAGGTCTGAATGACACTGAAAACTAAAACTAAGAGACTATGAAATTATAAAAAAATTCAATCTTTTCAATAAAATGATATCTAAAATACTACATTCATAATATACCCCTATACTCCCACCTAAAATACATAAAAAATCTAATATTGCACTACCGCAGCAGTCAACAGAGGTATGTATAAGATGGTATGACATATAATTTAATGTAAAATTGCTTATCATAATACCATGGTAACCAAATATGCTTAGCATGAGGTGGTAGTGGGAACATGCTAACAACTAAAGTAAACCGTAGCTCCATAAGGGGTAAATAGTGACACTATGGTATGGTGGTGAAAAATCACTTAACCACTAAAATTAACCAACTAAGAGTCCAAAGGGGTGTGTGCAGGGTGGCAATGTGAGAATGTTTGACCCATTGTCCCACAACAAGCAAAGTGAAGCTCTATGATATAGCAAGGAAAGTAAAATGCTAACTCTACCATATCACTACCCCACAACAGTCTTGTTAAGATAGAGAAGTAATATGGTACAAGCTATCAAAGCATTTAAATCATTAGTGGCAATGATTACACCTCTAAAAATGAACTATTTGATTTTCCAAGATTAAAGGCATGTATTAAAACTCAAAATATGGATAGATTGTGAAATATTTATCACAAATTGACATTAATAGTGAGATGACTAAGCTTAATAGCAAATATACTTGGGATTCGATGCCATTTTTGTAATCATTCACATAATATAACATACTAGAGGCAAGGTAATTCAAGGAGGAAAACTCTTTATCTATTATTTTTCCAGGTAAGTTCATAGAAACCCTTTGTAACAAGTGTATAAGTACTGAATTTGCTCAATTTGTAAAAGTAGATGCTTAAAGAAATCAAGTGGGAGTAAATTTTTCATCATGTCACCTAAAATAAGTGAACATTTGAGTAAGAAGGAAGAAGCCATAGCCTCTAAAATGAAAAAGATAACTTTAAAATAGTCCATACTTGATGTGTTACCTAATTCAATAGACAAGGGATTCAAAAAGGTGTTTAGAGATGTAGCTCACATATGCAAAGACCCAATTATTCCTATCTCAGGGTGGGATTTATTTTGGTACTTCTATGATAAGAGGGATGGTAAGATTTCAATTTCCAATCCTTGAGCCTTAGACTTGGACAAACTAATAGTCCTAAATGTATTCATATATGTTGAGTTTATCAAAGTACTAGCACAACATTACCACCTAGCTACTAGGACTGTAAGAATGCCATATGGCTCACCATTAATGGTATTGACTAAAGTAGCAATTGTAGAGTGTTTTATGTTGAATAAGCAAGCCATCACCAAGATTGATCTGGACAAAGTGAGGAAGTCTATATGAGATTGATAAAAACATATAGGATTCATGAACTTCCTCTACACATGAAAAGGGGTGCAAACAATAAAAGGATACCTATTTCCCCTTCCAATAATGAGCCATTTTCCTTGGAAGACTTTCATGTTTATTTTAAAAGAACTTATTTTGCTTTTTGGTAAGTGCTTGGGATTGATTCTTAGGATAAGATGCCAATCAGTCTCATGATGATGGAAATGAGGATTCAAAACCCTAAAGTGAATGTTGAGTATGACTTTGATTCTCTAATTGAGAAAGGGTAAATGAGGGATTCTTACAAGAGAGAGAAAACATGGCCCCTATAACTTTCAAAAATTATTCCTTATTGTGTCATTTAATATTGTATCAAAACAAAGATACATAGACTAAGAGGATGTGCTTGGGGATGATTGACCAACAAGGAAATAGGTTACCCATGCAACATTGGTATTACATCTGGGATAACAAATGTAGGAATAATGATTATGTGACATTTCATGATGATTTTGTATTAAGGTTCATGGCCAATCTTGGTCACATTTCACCAAGATTTCCCATTGAAATCAAAGAATTATTAAGACCCTTAGCATTGAAGCCAAAATAGGGACATACCCATAATTCTGGTGACTGGTTCTTTCTAGCAAACCAAACAGTGATAAGAGTTCATTGGTGTCCTCAAGCCCCACACATTATACCTAAGTTTGTTTCCCTTATAATTGCATTTTTGGAATTTATGTGGCAAATGCTATGGATGGAATAGGATGTTATGAAGAGGAAAAAAATGGGGCATTCTTTCCTAACTTAATTTTATGTGGGGAATTGTCCATTAGGTCTGATACTCTAGAAGAGCTACAAAGTTATTTTAAGGTAAGGTACTCTTTGAAGTCACAAGGGGAAAGGGTCTTTGACCCTAAAGGACATATAAACTTTTTAAGGAAAACACTACTCACTAGAGATGGGATTACCCATGAGGTTGATTATGAAGACTATGTAATAAGAAATTGACTTACCCCTCATGAATTGTTTTAGAGGAAAAGGAAATGGCAAATCATAAAAATATTTGAGGAAGAGAAGAAGAAGAAGAGAGATCTAAATTCCTAGGTTTTTATGTGGAAGAAGGGGATCCTCTTAAGAGGATAAATTTGATAATTGAAATTTTTGAAAGGTTATATGTTCAGCTAGAAAAGGAACCTAAGGGGCAGTCTCCAAAACCCACCAAGTCACCCATCAAGAGGCAAAGTGGTGTTGTGATTGCAGAACCCCTTCTAGACACTATTATAGTATAATTAAAATCACCTTCAGAGTAACTAGAGCCTAAAAATCAAAAGACACAGGAAGTGCCCCCCTTAGTGGCATATGAAGTAAGTGAAGAGGTGGAGAATATAGAGGAGGTAGCTAATGTGATAATGAATTTGAAATATGATGATGAAGTGGATCGACGACTCCCTGAACTTATAATTGAGGCTCACAGACCATAAGAAAGGGTGGATTTGCATGTACAATATGATCAAGTTATGTATGATGATGAAAGACTGGTCACTACTCTTAGTTTTATTGAAGATGATGAATTATCTAGACCCTTGAGTTTAAATATTTTTGGATCAAGGTGAAAATGAGATAATTTGAGGAGATATCCAAAATTAATAAGATGGGTAATGAAGAGTCCCAACATGATCAAATTGTTGCTTAGACCTTTGAGGAGCTTAGGATCAATGAAATCAATATCAGCTTATAAGAGGCTAGAAAATTGGTATTTGAGAGCAACATACTGATCATTTCTAGGATGGAGTTGAAAAAGATATTCTTACTGGATCAAGTAAGAATCCAAGAAGATCCCATGTTGATTTTTGAATTCAATTCAGATGAGGGAATAAATGGCACAGGTTGCAATCCAAGAATTGAAACCCTAGAATTTTGGACAAAGCAAAAAGTAATATAAAAACCAAGATTGCTTGATGTTGTATAAGAAATGAGAGGAACTTCCATGGTAAAGACACATCAACATTGGAGGTATCTACTATGATAATGCACTTAGTAATGTTTACTAGGGCTGTAGTTAAAGGTATGGAGCTTAGATTGGTAGAATATGAGAAAGCACAAACTGATTTGAATGATGAGGTGAATAGATTATATAAAATGTGAAATTGAAAGAGCAGTTAAAGGGAGTAGGTCCTTTCCAAAGCACAAAATTAATAGTATACCATCCCCCTACCATCTATACTGATACAGGTGCAATCACTGTTGAAAAATTAAATATGCTAAAATAAGAAATTGAGAAGTTGAAAAATACTAATGAAGAAACAAAGGAAGGATCAAAGAGAAAAACCCTCAGGGTATTGGAAAATATCTTAGAGCATATGGTTAAACTAATTGTGGAAAATTTGGAAAATGTGTATGAATGTTATGTCTCCTTCTCACAAGTAGTTGATCAGATGAAGGCCCATGTAGCTATATTGGACCCCATATTCAAGAAATGTCAACCTATACATCACACCTTAATAACTTTGTGAAAATTTTCACAAAGGAGTGTTGAGGCCCCCATATATTTAAATTATACTAAACAAATGGTCTGAATGGTCATAGATGAATCTCAATACATATATGGAGAAGACCAAAAGATTAAGGCAAGAATGGATTCATTTCACACACTAAAGTAGTGGTTCATGCCTAAGATACTAAGGGATGATTATCAAATAAAAGAATTCAAGGATTGGATAGATGACTTTATCCAAATTATTCCCAACTACCTCACTCATTTATAGAAGGATGGTGAGATAAATCTTTATAGCCTCAATTTAACCTTGGATGGAATAATTACATTGGATGTTGGATACTCAAAATTCATCATTGATGTTAGATGGTTATTAGATAGAAAATGAAAGAGTCACTTGGAAAACACACCAAAAATATAGGAGTACAAATGGCCTCATGATTACATATTGTACCAATGTTATCAAACATATCTAGCTCCCCCAAAAGATTAGGCCTTGCAGTGAAGTAACAAGCCTTAGAGATACTATCATGGAGAGAGGACCTTGCCAGATTTGAATGATCATGGGTACCTTATGATGACTAATGAAATTTGGTATCTTTCAAGTGCTCTAGACTTCAACATCTAATCATTTCTCTTCATTTATCATCTTTCATTGCTTTTATGTAATCCTATGTAAACAACGATAATTAAGACTTATTGATTTATGTTAAAAGTGGGTAACTAAAAAGATGTTTTTTGACATGTAATGATCTAAATATTTTTGCTTCCCTTACTCACCTATAAAATGGAAACTAAGATTGAATGATAATCATTAGTAGGGGAGTTAGTCAGGATAAAATTTTGAAATGTATTGTAAAATATTTTTGAAGATCAATAGAATCAAGTTATAATTGGTGGTTGAATTCTAGTTTCAATTGTTTTTTGAAGTGAATTAATGAATTTTATCTTGTTGTCTCCAATTTTATCTTTCCTTATTATTTAAATTAATATATCAAGGGTATATCTAGTTTATCAAAACATATTTGTTATCTTTGTGTGGTTCATTTACTAGTTCCTTCAAGGAAGGATTAAATTCCTTTAAGTAAATCATAGTAACCTAGGGAGAATCATTGGGATTAATAAGAAGAGTTTGTTAACTATAATCTTGCACATTTATACAAGGTATAAATATCCCAAGTGCCAAAAAATTTAAATTTTATCCATAAGGAGGACACATATCATTTTGCATTCTTGACTCCATTTCCCAATAAGTAAAGGCATTGATCATATTTATAATAAAAATAATATTTAAAAAAAATCTCATTTATACATTTTGAATATTTGTAGTAGGAGTAGGAATAGGATTTAGTTTTTATCTATTTTAAACCTTCATGCCAATGTGAAATATATTATGAGTGGATGAATAAGTTGAAGAGATAGTAGTTAAATAAACCCTCTAAATTTGTGTGAGGATATAATCTACTTAATTATCACCATTTAGTTTTGAAAGATTTTATATTTATTTGTGATCAAGGTACACCCACATAGGCCTAATAGAGCTTGAAGAGCATAAAATTCCAACCATCTTGGTTGATTCCATTCATTGGCCAAAACATTGCTAAACCTGATCAGAGAACTTGGCATAATCTTAGGTTTTGCAATCTACAATTTTGGGAACCAACACCCTAGGACCAAGGTAGAAAATCAAAACTCTCCTTCTAAAGACCAAAAAACTAAGAAATCCCAATAGTGTTACCAAATCCATCATGTCTTATGATCATTCTAGGGTTTTATGTTTTATTTCCCCAAAAATCATTTATTGAATGTTGAACATAGATGTTTCTAATCCCTTAGAAATGGTCACTTTTAATGAGTTTTTTCTAAAATAAAAAGCCCATTTGATGTCTAAAATATGAGATTCAAACTCATATTCCACTGTTGTTCTACTGATTCAAGTTGTTGATTTGTACATTATTATTTATTTGGACTTCAGGAAATGAGGAAAAAGATTTTAAGGCACAAATTAGATGATAGTGATCATAATTCTAAAATTTTAGTGACAAATTATGAGCACTTTTTTAGAGAAAATGTGGCCAAGAATAATGAATATTTATCGTGTCTTGGTTTGACAAATAGGCAAGTTGTAAATCCACTAAATAGTATATTATTTATTTAATAGTTTTTAATGAAATTTTATAGGCAAAATATTTATTTATATAAGACATAATATGATTTTTTTTTGGTTTTATATGCAATAAAAAGAGTGCAAAGAAAATGAAAATAAAAAATAAAAGGAAAGAAAAGATACAACACCACCAACTCATAGAAGCCAATGCATTTATGATTCAACAAATGCAATTAGTGAAAATAATAATTGTGATGATGTGCATCTTGATATAGCACATGGGGATGTGCAACCTAATTTAGCACATGGGGATGTGCAATGTCATGATGATCTCTTAGCACAAAGTCTAAGAGAGATTATTAAAAAAAATGAGAGCAAAATAATAGTAAGTCTACAAATGATTTGTTCAAGCTTAAACAATGTGTTTGAAGTGAAATATATGGAGATCAGTATTGATCTACCTACTCATGCCACACTTGATGTGGCCAAGGAGCATGAAGTTTTGGTTAATGAAAGTCATGAAGAGAGACTAATTGCATCTGGTGTGCTTTAGAGTGCACTTGTTGCATCTACAACTTTTGATGGAACTAGTGGATCAACCAAAAATATTAGTAGTGGTTTAATAGAAGATGTGTCTGATTTGTCAAAAGACAAAGATTGAGTCAATATTTGTACATATCTATAGAAAGGAATAAAAAATAAATAAAATTAGAAGGAAAGAATCCATTCTTGGTTAAGGTATTGAGAGATGGTGATCCCAATGGGCCAAATGCTACAAGGTGCACCTCCAAATTGGGTGTAACATGTAGGGCCCATTCGGATATTTGAAAATCAAATTTTTCAAATCAAGATCCATGAAGTGTGGAAAATGTTATAAAAAAAATTGAAAATGATTTTGAGACTACTAGTGGACAAATCCATAGAAAATATTACAAGCAAAAAGACGAGACTTTTGATAAACAATTTTAGATATAATTGCAGAAAAACAATCATGGAGGGAAAAGAGAGGTTAGACTCCACTCTATCTCCCAAATAGTGGGAGGCATTGAAATAAATTATGTGTTATGAAAAATATTTGACAAAGAGTAATAGAGGCAAGAGAACAAGAGATAATATGAGGGCTGAATATACATTTGGTTGAGGTGGATTGCAAGCCAAAATGGATAAATTTGGAGTAAGTGTTTGGATTTTTGGTTAAATTTATGTTGTGTTATTTATTTAATTTTTTTATTTAATTAACTATATGTTGAAATTGGCATTGTATTTTAGGTGGAAAATAGTAATAGAGAATCAAGTGCAGAAGATATTGTCAATTATATGGTAGCACTAGATCTTATTAAATCTAAGAGTAGGATGAAGTGGAAATTTAGTTCATCAACAGATATTTCACAACCATCTATTAGACACCTAGTAAGAACCTCTCCAGATCATGTCAACTCAAATGAAGGGTACCAATATGTAATTATTTGCATATACGATCTCACTAAAAATGTTTCATAGTTGGTTGCCTCTGTTAAGCCTATAGTTTTTGCATAGAATGAGCATAATTCCATGGATTAAAATGAGGTAAGAGGTTCTATTGATCTCATTTCTTCTTGTTTGGTAATTCTATATACAAATGCCTCTTAATATGTAGTTTTAAATATGAGCATAGGAGAATCCAACCCAATTTCTTTATTGTTGGAGTGATCCAGAAAATGTTCTTTTGGACAAATTTATAACTTACATTCTTTACTTGACTATTGAATGCTTTCTATATATTTTTGCATGATGGTTAAACTACATGCATATAAATTTTATCAAAGTATCATGAAAACAAAAATGCCTTGATATCAACAAA
This sequence comes from Torreya grandis, assembly GCA_037957365.1. Classification (NCBI taxonomy): domain Eukaryota; kingdom Viridiplantae; phylum Streptophyta; class Pinopsida; order Cupressales; family Taxaceae; genus Torreya; species Torreya grandis. The sequence continues at coordinate 5,991,556 of JARHVA010000225.1, read as the reverse complement.
GTTGTCGATATTGATAGTGATCATGATGAATTGGACAAGAATTTACAACATAACCATAGTTGTGCTGAAGTTGAGGTAATATAATAGTTGTTGTCAGTTATCTGTTCCAATGTTTTGTCATTTTTCATGCTTAAAATGTTCTTTTGGACAAAAATTTATAGATTTTGCATTCTTTAAGTTATAAGTTAATTTCTCCCAATGTTTTTTTATTTTTCTTTTGGATAAAAATCTTTTGCATTCTTTAAGTTGTAAGTTAATATGTCCCAATGTTTTGTCATTCTTCATGCTTAAAATGTTATTTTAGTCAAAAATTTATATCTTTTGCATTATTTACTTGACTTATAATAATTTTTTCATGATGATTAAACCACATGCAAAGCAATTATATGAAATCATAACAAAAATAAAAAGGCCTTGTCAATAGATATCTCTGCAAAGTTGCACAACTTCATGTCAATGTTGATAGTGATTATGCTAAACTCGATGAGCATGTGCATGATATTCATAGTAGTAGTGGTGCTGAAATCAAGGTGAGTGATATGAAACCACATGCAAGTAAGTACTATTCAAGTAAGTAATGGTTGTTTTATTATGTAAATAAGGATAATCATTACCTATGTGATAGAAGCTAGTTAGAATAGTAGTGAGTTGTAATTATCTAGTATACATAGATTATGGAAATAAGGGAGAACATATAACTTACATATGGAAGCTTAGAACTTAGTTTTAATAGAGTTCATACATATATTTTGACAATACATTAGTGCATTATGTTCAGGGATGTCATGGTCCTTAGTTGGGGGGACTTCATTGCCAATTCATTTCTCTTTTTGGAGTACTTGTACATTCTAGCACTATTGCAATCTTGCCCTCCATTTGTTTGTACCTCATAATGGGTTAGTTTTTTTTTATAGTAAAAATTTACTTATTTTTTATTCAATAGAATAAAAAATAGCACATATAAAAATTGATTTGTTCCAAGACATAAGACATTACATACAACTATCAAAAACAAAAGACAACACTTTTCCACTGATGTCAAAAACTAATTTTTCTAGGAGACAACACTTTGAGAGAAGGAAAAGACAACTAGATGATATTAAAACTGACCCTAAGAAGCATAAAAATTCCAAACTAGAGTTAATTAGAACTTTTTTACTCTTTAGAAACATTCTGACCAGAAGTACCATTACTATCATGACCCAACTTCATTTTTAGTTCATCAAGGGATTGTATCTCCAACCACTTTGGTTGTTCCTACACAAATTAAGAATGTATTAGAAAACATACTTTTGAGTAAAGGACTCTAGTCTAAAGCAAATCATAGGTGGAATTAATTACCATAACCAAAATATTAGACCATGTGTATATAGATTTAAAACAATGGGACAAATATAGATAATACAAATATCAAACAAGTTGTAAGGCTACTTCTCATGAGAAAACATCCCCTATTAGCTTAGATAAGTTAAGGTTTTTTACGCAAGAATTTTCTTGGATTTGTTTGTGAAAAAAAAAAATTCATAAAGAAGTTGAATCCTTACCTGTTGACGCACAAACTCATATGTCGGTGTTTCTAGCATTTTTAGGAATGGAATTTCCTTACAATCCTATTATTAGATTGATATAACTAACCAATCATGATGTTTTTTGCAACACCCCTAAGAGGATATCCTTCTACAAAAATAGTAGCATCCAAATGGATATCCATAATCTCCTCAAATGAACATCTCATCATTGGCCCTGTATCATTATGATTGATACCATATTGAGTAATAGCCATTAAATGAATTTGATATGTCATTATATCACATAGAATAGCTAAATTCCTATAATTCACATATGACCCATCAAAAGATATCACAACTTGAAGCTCATCTAGAAGAGCTTTTCTTAGATCCTTATTCCAAGAACTTCAATAACCTCATTCAAGTGATTACTTATTGTCCTTGTAGCATCCACATCTTCATGGCACATGACTGCTAACATATTGACACCTTTTGTTTCTAAAATTCATTATGTATCAAATAGAAGGAAGTTAATTTTTGTTTAATATGTCAGGTGCATGGTTTTAGGTTTCCTATCATCATTTTTTAGTTTCTTATAAATATTTATCGAATGTTTATCTGTGTGTTATCAAATGTTTTATATCTTAATATAATGTGTTTTTTTGTTTTTACAAAAATGTATTGATAAACTCCAAGAAGGGGATAAATTTAGGGTGTTGGATCCGTTTGATGGTGTTACTGTGGAAATTAGGAAGATTCACTCACTATCTATTGTACATGGAGTCAAGTTGAAAGGAATAAGAGATGAAAATGTAAATATTTTAAAGGTTACAAGTAACATACCCCTTGCTTATGAAGACAAAATAGATGGAGTTTTTCATCTGAAAGAGAAAGAAGGAACCTTCACATGGTGGCCACTAAAATATTTTTAAAAAATGGCATAGTTGATGTTTATCATGTACTACCTGTTAGACAGCTTGGCCCACTACTTTATGCAGTAGTTTGAATGTGTTGTTCAAGGATCTTTATCATGGTGTATTTGAAAGAGTTGGAAACTCTTAGACTTTGACATTTTTGATTTTATATATATATATATATGAACATTTTATAATTCATCAAAATTGCATTAAATTTTTATTGCAGATTACCTTTTTTATCATGATGTTGAATCAATCTTTTAACTTCTAGCATGTTGTAGCTTATTTGTATATGTAATATTTACATTTACTTTTATGTTTTTATTCAAGATTAATAATATGTTTATTTTTGAATTATACAATTTATGGTATTTAATAAATTATTCATATCATATAAATAAAAATTTACTACTAAACTAGTAGTAAATATAATGATCATGTAATTAATAAACAATGTATCAATATACTACCAGTTGATAGAAATCAGTGAACAAAAATAATTGAATAAACTACCAAATGATGACAATTAAAAATTAAAACGATTAAATTTACTTCCAATTAATATAAATTAATCAATTAAAATGACTAAATATACTACTAATTGATGTCAATTAATAATTAAATTGACTAAATATACTATCAATTGATAGAAATCAATGAATAAATATGACTAAATATATGACCAATTAAAGGAAAAATAAGGATTAAAATGACTAAATATACTGCCAATGGATGGAAATCAGTTAATACAAATGACTCAATATACTACCAATGGATGGAAATCAATGAATAAAAATGACTAAATATACTACCAATTGACAACAATTATGATTACAATGACTAAATAAATGACTACCATGACTAAATAAATGATCAGTTAATAAAAATCAATGACTAAATATACGACCAAATTGATCAATTAAAATAATCAATAACTGACTAAAAATGGTTGTAATAAATTTGGTCATGTTATAAATGACCAGCAATAAACTACAAATGGTCACGTGCCCAAACTTAGTCATTTATATGTAATTTTAGTAGTTTGTTTAGTTATTTATTGCTATTTTTCTACTAATGGATGGTAAATAGTAGAGGATTTTTTTCCTTGATGTTGAGGAAATTTAGAGATAAATAAGAGCAATTCAAGGGTATATTCTAATTCAAGTTGATCTTTTAGTGAGAAGAGAGGATTACACTGCAAAGCGGAATGAGGAGGGGTCCCATAGTTCATTATACTAGTGGCTATATGAACATTACTCTCATATAGGATAGGAACCCTAGTTTGCTTATGGGAGACCCTATGAGGGTTGGTGAAACTCATCATGTCTATTGAATGAAACTCAGTTTTGTCTTCAAATAAAAAGTTCATGACGAAGAAAAGGGACTAAACAAGGTAAGAGAGATGCAAAAATCAAGGAAATAAAAAGTGACAGAAATAGTATAGAGTCAACTAGCTTGACCTAGTATAGAAAACAAGGCTTAAATTTTATATAGAGTCAAATGATTTGACCTAGTGTAATAAATACATGCTAAAAAATTGTACAGGGTCAAATGGGTTGACCTACTATAGTAGGCAAGGAAAAATAGATAGCCTATAAGATACTGTGTCGACAAAAATGACTGTGTACTGAGACAAGAATAATTTTACAAGTAATTATGAAAGAAAGAAATGAAATGAAACACATAATCAATTATATTAATGAGATTGATCCAATTGAGGCACATAGCGCAAAACCTTTCACTAATATTGGCTAATGCAAGTTTTTTTAATACAACATATAATTGAGCAAAGAGAAAGCAATCAACTTGGAAAGTAAAAGCTAACTAAGTGCTCAATCTCAATTTGTTAGATCATTAGGATATAATTTTAGATGTGATAGGAAGTTGGTTGTAAGAAAGGAACTAGAAAGCAATCTAAATATGGTTTCAAGACATTTGGGCTAAGAGGCATCTATATTGGTAATGGTATTGGCTTGGTATTGGGGCCTACCCTTTCATTTCACACATTGTAATGGTAAGGATGTCAGGTTCTTAGCCAATATATACCATTAACCACATATTTATACTTGGCCAAAAAACCAAGCCAGTTTCCCCCTTAGTGATAAAATCTAAGTAGGTTGGCCTTGGGTAGATAATTGTTAAAATACATTTTAAGATTTTGTGATTTAGTAGTGTGTTCATAAAATAGAAAATAGTGAAACTAAATAGTATATTGAAAACCACCAAATTAGACTATGTGATTTATGCTAAGCATGCAAGTAATAAGAAATGAAAGTGTAAGCTAATTACTAGCATATAAGGGTTAATTCTAACTTTAAAACATATTATAGTGTCGATTCAATTGATAGTGTATGTAGAGAATATAAAATAGGGTTGATAGTGTCACCTTTGTATTACAAAATCAAAGGTCAAAAAATGAACTATGTCAATAGAGTCGACCTAGCTTTCCAGACATAATATATAATATATAACTACATTAATAGGTTGACCTAGTTGACTATATGGGGGTAATTTTACAGACTATAAACTATGAAAATAGGACTTAAGGAAAGAGAGAAAATGATAGAAAGGAACCTTGGTTGGATGGAAGATGTAGAGAAGTAAGAATGTTATTGAAGAACCTTGAGTAATACTTGCATATTTTGCTAATTATGTCAATTGAGTCAACCTAACTTTGCAAAGACTTATTGATGATATCCTAAAAATGTACAAAGTCAATTGTATCAACCTAGTATGCTAAATTGGATGCCTGAAAGTCAAAAAATGTATACTATGTTGACTAAGTTGACCTCATAGCTTGAACCTGGTAAAAATATTGCAATGATAGAATAGATTCATATTGATGCGACTGCATGTTAAACCTATGCATAAAAGTTAGTAATATGTTGATATAGCTGACCTAACATCACAAATATATGAAAAATTAAATGATAAAATAACAAAATAAGTGAAACAAAACCTATAAGGGTTAGGATCACATTGGATTCACCAGAATATATGCACTCAAAAGTGCATCATATCTATAAATCAATCCTAACTTGAAGAAGATAGATCAAAATATACACTACCAATTGGGGACACATTTTTTAAGTGGGAACATGACCAATATGGGGATCCACTAGAACTAACTAGGGTATCTCTTACCACAATAAACCATACTAGGTGGGTTCTAAAGCCTCAATTCAATCACAATCACACAATAACGCTAAGGGAGTCTTGTGTTTTGATATCTCAATAAACTAGTAACAAGTAAATTAAATCTAATCTCGTGGTCACCAAAGCTTATGCAAAAAAGTGGGGGTTAAAAATAATAAAACTAAACATGCATAGAAGACATACACTCATGTTAATGTATATGGAATCCTATAATTCATGGAAGATAAGTACAAATACATATCTATCTACTCTTATAAAGGAGGAACAGAGTTAGGAATACTTACTATTGGCTAGATTTTGTCCACATAAGGATCTTTTGCCAATAAATGGTTTGAATAGATGAATAGAGTTCTAGATGGAATGAGTGGTTCAAAGATCAAATATCACTTGCAAATCTTTTGAAATACTTTAAACAAGCTTAAAGTGTGCTTTGTTGAACTTTGAGAAGAAGGTCTTGAAATAGGTCTATGATTATAAAATGAAGAAGACCAATATATTTTCATAGTGTTTCAAACATTCAAGAGCATGGATTAGGTTACACAAAGACTTAAAATTATATTGGAGTCTTCTAAAAGAGATAATAGTTCGAGAAAAAGTCAAAAATAATTAGACCATCATAAGAATGTCATGAAAAAATGGACTGATAAACATGATTGTGCATTTAATAAGGTTAGGTTCACATTGGATTCACCAAAATATATGCACTCAAAAGCGCATCATATCTATAAATCAATCCTAACTTGAAGAAGATAGATCAAACCATACACTTCCAATTGGAAACATATTTGTTAAGTGGGAACATGACCAATATGGGGATCCACTAGACCTAACTAGGGTATCTCTTACCATAATACACCATACTAGGAGGGTTCTAAAGCCTCAATTCAATCACAATCACACAATAACCCTAAGGGAGTCTTGTGTTTTGATATCTCACTAAACTAGTAACAAGTAAATTAAATCTAATCTAGTGGTCACCAAAGCTTGTGGAAAAAAGTGCGGGTTAGAAATAATAAAACTAAACATGCATAGAATACATACACTCATTTCAATGTATATTGAATCCTAATGCATGTAAGATAAGTACAAATACATATCTATCTACTCTTATAAATGAGGAACAAAGTTAGGAATACTTACTGTTGGCTAGATTTTGTCCACATAAGGATCTTTTGCCAAGAAATGGTTTGAACAGATGAATAGAGTTTTAGATGGAATGAGTGGTTCAAAGATCAAATATCACTTGCAAAGCTTTTGAAATTCTTTAAACAATCTTAAAGTGTGCTTTGTTGATCTTTGAGAAGGTCTTGAAATAGGTCTAGGATTATAAAATGAAGAAGACCAATAGATTTTCGTAGTGTTTCAAGCATTCAAGAGCATGGATTAGGTTACACAAAGACTTAAAAGTCTATTAGAGTCTTCTAAAAGAGATAATAGTTCAATAAAAATTCCAAAATAGCTAGACCATCATAAGAATGTCATGAAAAAATGGACTGGTAAACATGATTGTGCATTTAATAGGGTTAGGCTCACATTGGATTCACCAAAATATATGCACTCAAAAGTGCATCATATCTATAAATCAATCCTAACTTGAAGAAGATAGATCAAACCATACACTTCCAATTGGGGACACATTTGTTAAGTGGTAACATGACCAATATGGGGATCCACTAGACCTAACTAGGGTATCTCTTACCACAATACACCATACTAAGAGGGTTCTAAAGCCTCAATTCAATCACAATCGTATAATAACCCTAATGGAGTCTTGTGTTTTGATATCTCAATAAACTAGTAACAAGTAAATTAAATCTAATATAGTGGTCACCAAAGCTTATGGAAGAAAGTGGGGGTTAGAAATAATAAAACTAAACATGCATAGAAGACATACACTCATGTCAATGTATATGGAATCCTAATTCATGTAAGATAAGTACAAATACATATCTATCTACTCTTATAAAGGAGGAAAAAAGTTAGGAATACTTAATATTGGCTATATTTTGTCCACATAAGGATCTTTTGCCAAGAAATGGTTTGAACAGATGAATAGAGTTCTAGATGGAATGAGTGGTTCAAAGATCAAATATCACTTTCAAAGCTTTTGAAATACTTTAAACAAGCTTAAAGTGTGATTTGTTGATATTTGAGAAGAAGGTCTTGAAATAGGTCTAGGATTATAAAATGAAGAAGACCAATAGATTTTCATAGTGTTTCAAGCATTCAAGAGCATGGATTAGGTTACACAAAGACTTAAAAGTCTATTAGAGTCTTATAAAAGAGCTAATAGTTCAAGAAAAAGTCTAAAAGAACTAGACCATCATAATAATGTCATGAAAAAAAGGACTAGTAAACATGATTGTGCATTTAATAGGGTTAAGCTCACATAAGATTCACCAGAATATATGCCTCAAAAGTGCATCATACCTATAAATCAATCCTAACTTGAAGAAGATAGATCAAACCATACACTTCCAATTGGGGACACATTTGTTAAGTGGGAACATGACCAATATGGGAATCCACCAGACCTAACTAGGGTATCTCTTACCACAATACACCATACTAGGAGGGTTCTAAAGACTCAATTCAATCACAATCGCACAATAATGCTAAGGGAGTCTTGTGTTTTGATATCTCACTAAACTAGTAACAAGTAAATTAAATCTATTCTAGTAGTCACCAAATCTTGTGGAAAAAAGTGGGTGTTAGAAATAATAAAACTAAACATGCATAGAAGACATACACTCATGTCAATGTATATGGAATCCTAATGCATGGAAGATAAGTAGAAATAAATATCTATCTACTCTTATAAAGGAAGAACAAAGTTAGGAATACTTACTGTTGGCTAGATTTTTTCCACATAAGGATCTCTTGCCAAGAAATGGTTTGAAGAGATGAATAGAGTTCTAGATGGAATGAGTGGTTCAAAGATCAAATATCACTTTCAAAGCTTTTGAAATACTTTAAAGAAGCTTAAAGTGTGCTTTGTTGATCTTTGAGAAGAAGGTCTTGAAATAGGTCTAGGATTATAAAATGAATAAGACAAATAGATTTTCATAGTGTTTCAAGCATTCAAGATCATAGATTAGGTTACACAAAGACTTAAAAGTCTATTAGAGTCTTCTAAACGAGATAATAGTTCAATAAAAAGTGCAAAATAACTAGACCATCATAATAATGGCATGAAAAAATGGACTGGTAAACATGATTGTGCATTTAATAGGGTTAGGCTCACATTGGATTCACCAGAATATATGCACTCAAAATTGCTTCATATCTATGAATCAATCTTAAATTGAAGAAGATAGATCAAACCATACACTTCCAATTGGGGACACATTTGGTAAGTGGAAACATGACCAATATGGGGATCCACTAGACCTAACTAGGGTATCTCTTACCACAATACACCATACTAGGAGGGTTCTAAAGCCTCAATTCAATCACAATTGCACAATAACCCTAAAGGATTCTTGTGTTTTGATATCTCACTAAACTAGTAAAAATTAAATTAAATCTAATCTAGTGGTCACCAAAGCTTGTGGAAAAAAGTGGGGGTTAGAAATAATAAAACTAAACATGCATAGAAGACATACACTCATGTCAATGTATATGTAATCCTAATTCATGGAAGATAAGTAGAAATAAATATCTATCTACTCTTATAAAGGAATAACAAAGTTAGGAATACTTACTGTTGGCTAGATTTTGTCCACATAAGGATCTTTTGCCAAGAAATGGTTTGAATAGATGAATAGAGTTCTAGATTGAATGAGTGGTTCAAAGATCAAATATCACTTTCAAAGCTTTTGAAATACTTTGAACAAGCTTAAAGTGTGCTTTGTTGATCTTTGAGAATAAGGTCTTGAAATAGGTCTAGGATTATAAAATGAATAAGACAAATAGATTTTCATAGTGTTTCAAGCATTCAAGAGCATAGATTAGGTTACACAAAGACTTAAAAGTCTATTAGAGTCTTCTAAATGCAATAATAGTTCAATAAAAAGTGCAAAAGAACTAGACCATCATAATAATGTCATGAAAAAATGGACTCGTAAACATGATTGTGCATTTAATAGGGTTAGGCTCACATTGGATTCACCAGAATATATGCACTCAAAAGTGCATCATATCTATAAATCAATCCTAACTTGAATAAGATAGATCAAGCCATATAATTCCAATTGGGAACACATTTGTTAAGTGGGAACATGACCAATATGGGGATCCACTAGACCTAACTCGGGTATCTCTTACCACAATACACCACACTAGGAGGATTCTAAAGCCTCAATTCAATCACAATTACACAATAACCGTAAGGGAGTCTTGTGTTTTGATATCTAACTAAACTAGAAACAAGTAAATTAAATCTAATCTAGTGGCCACCAAAGCTTGTGGAAAAGAGTGGGGGTTAGAAATAATAAAACTAAACATGCATAGAATACATACACTCATGTCAATTTATATGGAATCCTAATGAATGGAATATAAGTACAAATACATATCTATCTAATTTTATAAAGGAGGAAAGAAGTTAGGAATACTTACTATTGGCTATATTTTGTCCACATAAGGATCTTTTTCCAAGAAATGGTTTGAACAGATGAATAGAGTTCTAGATGGAATGAGTGGTTCAAAGATCAAATATCACTTGCAAAGCTTTTGAAATACTTTAAACAAGCTTAAAGTGTGATTTGTTGATCTTTGAGAAGAAGGTCTTGAAATAGGTCTAGGATTATAAAATGAATAAGACCAATATATTTTCATAGTGTTTGAAGCATTCAAGAGCATGGAGTAGGTTACACAAAGAATTAAAATTCTATTACAGTCTTCTAAAAGAGATAATAGTTCAAGCAAAAGTCCAAAAGAACTAGACCATCATAGTAATGTCATGAAAAAATGGACTCGTAAACATGATTATGCATTTAATAGGGTTAGGCTCACATTGGATTCACTAGAATATATGCACTCAAAAGTGCATTATATCTATAAATCAATCCTAACTTGAAGAAGATAGATCAAACCATACACTTCCAATTGGGGACACGTTTGTTAAGTGGGAACATGACCAATATGGGGATCCACTAGACCTAACTAGGGTATCTCTTACCACAATACACCATACTAGGAGGGTTATAAAGCCTCAATTCAATCACAATCACACAATAACGCTAAGGGAGTCTTGTGTTTTGATATCTCACTAAACTAGTAACAAGTAAATTAAATCTATTCTAGTAGTCACCAAAGCTTGTGGAAAAAAGTGGATGTTAGAAATAATAAAACTAAACATGCATAGAAGACATGCACTCATGTCAATGTATATGGAATCCTAATGCATGGAAGATAAGTATAAATAAATATCTATCTACTCTTATAAAGGAAGAACAAAGTTAGGAATACTTACTATTGGCTAGATTTTTTCCACATAAGGATCTTTTGCCAAGAAATGGTTTGAAGATATGAATAGAGTTCTAGATGGAATGAGTGGTTCAAAGATCAAATATCACTTTTAAAGCTTTTGAAATTCTTTAAACAAGCTTAAAGTGTGCTTTGTTGATCTTTGAGAAGAAGGTCTTGAAATAGGTCTAGGATTATAAAATGAATAAGACAAATAGATTTTAATAGTGTTTCAAGCATTCAAGAGCATAGATTAGGTTACACAAAGACTTAAAAGTCTATTAGAGTCTTCTAAACGAGATAATAGTTCAATAAAAAGTGTAAAATAACTAGACCATCATAATAATGTCATGAAAAAATGGACTAGTAAACATGATTGTGCAATTAATAAGGTTAGGCTCACATTGGATTCACCAGAATATATGCACTCAAAAGTGCATCATATCTATAAATCAATCCTCACTTTAATAAGATAGATCAAACCATACAATTCCAATTGGGGACACACTTTTTAAGTGGGAACATGACCAATATGGGGATCCACTAGACCTAACTCGGGTATCTCTTACCACAATACACCATACTAGGAGGGTTCTAAAGCCTCAATTCAATCACAATTACACAATAACACTAAGGGAGTCTTCTATTTTGATATCTCACTAAACTAGTAACAAGTAAATTAAATCTAATCTAGTGGTCACCAAAGCTTGTGGAAAAAAGTGGGGGTTAGAAATAATAAAACTAAACATGCATAGAATATATACACTCATGTAAATGTATATGGAATCATAATGAATGGAATATAAGTACAAATACATATCTATCTACTTTTATAAAGGAGGAAAGAAGTTATGAATACTTACTATTGGCTATATTTTGTCCACATAAGGATCTTTTTCCAAGAAATGGTTTGAACAGATGAATAGAGTTCTAGATGGAATGAGTGGTTCAAAGATCAAATATTAGTTGCAAAGCTTTTGAAATACTTTAAACAAGCTTAAAGTGTGATTTGTTGATCTTTTAGAAGAAGGTCTTGAAATAGGTCTAGGATTATAAAATGAAGAATACCAATATATTTTCATAGTGTTTGAAGCATTCAAGAGCATGGAGTAGGTTACACAAAGACTTAAAAGTCTATTACAGTCTTCTAAAAGAGATAATAGTTCAATCAAAAGTCCAAAAGAACTAGACCATCATAATAATGTCATGAAAAAATGGACTAGTAAACATGATTGTGCATTTAATAGGGTTAGGCTCACATTGGATTCACCAAAATATATGCACTCAAAAGTGCATCATATCTATAAATCAATCCTAACTTGAAGAAGATAGATCAAACCATACACTTCCAATTGGGGACACATTTGTTAAGTGTGAACATGACCAATATGGGGATCCACTAGACCTAACTAGGGTATCTCTTACCACAATACACCATACTAGGAGGGTTTTAAAGCCTCAATTCAATCACAATCACACAATAACCCTAAGGGAGTCTTGTGTTTTGATATCTCACTAAACTAGTAACAAGTAAATTAAAATCTATTCTAGTAGTCACCAAAGCTTGTGGAAAAAAGTGGAGGTTAGAAATAATAAAACTAAACATGCATAGAAGACATACACTCATGTCAATGTATATGGAATCCTAATGCATGGAAGATAGGTAAAAATACATATCTATATACTCTGATAAAGGAGGAACAAAGTTAGGAATACTTACTGTTGGCTAGATTTTGTCCACATAAGGATCTTTTGCCTAGAAATGGTTTGAACAGATGAATAGAGTTCTAAATGGAATGAGTGGTTCAAAGATCAAATATCACTGTAAAGCTTTTGAAATACTTTAAACAATCTTAAAGTGTGATTTTTTGATCTTTGAGAAGAAGGTCTTGAAATAGGTCTAGGATTATAAAATGAAGAAGACCAATAGATTTTCATAGTGTTTCAAGCATTCAAGAACATGGATTAGGTTACACAAAGACTTAAAAGTCTATTAGATTCTTATAAAATAGATAATAGTTCAAGAAAAATTCCAAAAGAACTAGACCATCATAATAATGTCATGAAAAAATGGACTAGTAAACATGATTGTGCATTTAATAGGGTTAGGCTCACATTGGATTCACCAGAATATATGCACTCAAAAGTTCATCATATCTATAAATCAATCCTGACTTAAAGAAGATAGATCAAACCATACACTTCCAATTGGGGACACATTTGTTAAGTGGGAACATGACCAATATGGGGATACACTAGACCTAACTAGGGTATCTCTTACCACAATACACCACACTAGGAGGGTTCTAAAGCCTCAATTCAATCACAATCGCACAATAACCCTAAGGGAGTCTTGTGTTTTGATATCTCACTAAACTAGTAACAAGTAAATTAAATCTAATCTAGTGGTCACCAAAGCTTGTTGAAAAAAGTGGGGGTTAGAAATAATAAAACTAAACATGCATAGAAGACATACACTCATGTCAATGTATATGGAATCCTAATGCATGTAAGATAAGTACAAATACATATCTATCTGCTCTTATAAAGGAGGAACAAAGTTAGGAATACTTACTGTTGGCTAGATTTTGTCTACATAAGGATCTTTTGCCAAGAAATGGTTTGAATAGATGAATAGAGTTTTAGATGGAATGAGTGGTTCAAAGATCAAATATCACTTGCAAAGCTTTTGAAATACTTTAAACAAGCTTAAAGTGTGCTTTGTTGATCTTTGAGAAGAAGGTCTTGAAATAGGTCTAGGATTATAAAATGAAGAAGACCAATAGATTTTCATAGTGTTTCAAGCATTCAAGAGCATGGATTAGGTTACACAAAGACTTAAAAGTCTATTAGAGTCTTCTAAAAGAGATAATAGTTCAATCAAAAGTCTAAAATAACTAGACCATCATAAGAATGTCATCAAAAAATTGATTGGTAAACATGATTTTTCATTTAATAGGGTTAGGCTCACATTGGATTCACCTGAATATATGCACTCAAAAGTGCATCATATCTATAAATCAATCCTAACTTGAAGAAGATAGATCAAACCATACACTTCCAATTGGGGGCACATTTTTTAAGTGGGAACATGACCAATATGGGGATCTACTAGACCTAAATAGGGTATCTCTTACCATAATACACCATACTAGGAGGGTTCTAAGGCCTCAATTTAGTAACAATCGCATAATAACCCTAAGGCAGTCTTGTGTTTTGATATCTCAATAAACTAGTAACAAGTAAATTAAATATAATCTAGTGGTCACTAAATCTTGTGGAAAAAAGTGGGGGTTAGAAATAATAAAACTAAACATTCATAGAAGACATACACTTATGTCAATGTATATGGAATCCTAATGCATGGAAGATAAGTACAAATACATATCTATCTACTATTACAAAGGAGGAACAAAGTTAGGAATACTTACTGTTGGCTAGATTTTGTCCACATAAGGATATTTTTCCAAAAAATGGTTTGAACAGATGAATAGAGTTCTAGATGGAATGAGTGGTTCAAAGATCAAATATCACTTGCTTAGCTTTTGAAATACTTTAAATAAGCTTAAAGGGTGCTTTGTTGATATTTGAGAATAAGGTCTTGAAATAGGTCTAGGATTATAATTTGAATAATACCAATAGATTTTCATAGTGTTTCAAGCATTCAAGAGCATGGATTAGGTTACACAAATACTTAAAAGTGTATTAGAGTCTTCTAAAAGAGATAATAGTTCAATCAAAAGTCCAAAATAACTAGACCATCATAATAATGTCATGAAAAAATGGACTGGTAAACATGATTGTGCATTTAATAAGAATTCTTAGAAAGCCTCTCGAGGCCAAAATGCACATGTACATGAAATTATTCATGCCTAGATCATCTTTTACAAATTTCATAACTTGATGAGATGTCTATCTCAAGTTATAAAGCTTCAAATTTAGACTTCCAAATCAAAACATGCATGGGGGCATCAAGTTTAAGCTTCATGAAGTAGTTGTTTGAGTTTAACTATCCCAAAGTTTAACATGATAATGACAAATGTCCAAATCTTAGGAGCTAAGGTCAATATCCAATGGTGAGTGGGAAATCTGATAGGTCAGCGGGTCCCAAGGATCTAATGACACGCATTCAATCATACCAAAGAGAATAATGGTTAGCATCAAGTCAAAAGGTCAATGTAAGTGAGAAGCTAACAAGTGGTAAGATCTTGGTTGTCCTGAAAAAGATCTAATGATACATGTTGATTGATTGAGTTAGTGGATCTAGGAAAATCAATGTTACACATTCACCCATACAAATCAAATCAATGATGAGCAATTATTCAACAAGTAAATGGATCTCAAAGGCTAAAAAGAAGTTTCCAAGTGTTACAAGTGTATTAAACTATAAAAAAATTGATGGCTCATGTTTAATCATACAAAATCAGATCAATGGTGCTCAAGAGGTCAAAGATTCAATAGGATCTTGTAGAACAAATAAAGTGTTGATAGTTGGCATAATATGAGAGGTCTAGATCAATATTAATGGCCAGTAATAAAGGTCAAAGGTGTTATAATATTGAATTTCTAAATTAATATAAATGGTCAAATTTAAGGTCAAGGTTATAAGACTTTGACTAGAGGTTAAAACATGATCCAAGATGAATCACAGTGGATTTTTAGAAGCATATGTTATCTTTAGAGCTTAGTCAAGCATACATTAAACATGAGACATAATCATACAATCAATTTCATTAGTAATAAAGCTTCAATGCCATCGAATCTTAGTATGAACCTCTAGTTTGAAGATTTGGAACATGCAGGGTCCATCTTCTAGTCTTGCAATATTATTCCCTAACTATGTTCATTTTTATTTAAAGAAGATCTATGAATACAATGAGCCCTCAATTTCTAAAAGGTTCAAAATCATAATGAGTATATTTAGACTAAATGAAGAGCAATAATGAGGCTATTCAACCTATAGGATTTTTATCTATATATAGTAGCTATATGAAAACCAATAAGTTAAATTAGTTTTCAATCTATAATAGAGTCATATGATTAGATGTATTAAGGGTAGATATGTAATCATGGATAGTATTTTAAATATTTACATGGTCATATTTTCAAAAAATAGGTACTTATATCTGCTAAAATTAGACTTAGGCATGGTTCTATCAAGTCCATGGATATAAGGGCCTTGCCCTCATAATGAAGCAAGTGGAGATGGTGTAGAGTCCCAAGATGGAGATCTAGTAGTTGGAGAAAGAAATTATAGCATTTAATAGATTTTCAAGGTGCCTAAGGTTTTTCCTTCATAAATAGGATCATGATTCACCACCTTTGATAACTATTATCTTATAGTCTATTTTTCTTAGCCAATAAGAAGATTTTGGGGCTATTGGGACAAATAAAATGATAACTTGTCAATAGAGAAATGGTACTAATTTGATCAAAAAGGTGACATCTCAATTAATGATTTATGTACTCATCATCCCTCTTCTCTCTCCCTTTGTCATATATTACCCAATCTTTCCATTTTTAACTTCTCTCTCAGTTTTTAGAAGAAAGACTCTCACTTTTTATAAGAAATCTCTCTCTTAATTCTTGTAGAGAAAAGAATCTCATTTGATAAGGCTATAACCTATCAAAACTTGTATGAAATATCTCTTGAAGCTAATAAATATTTTCTTTACCTATCTCTTGTTTTGAATTGTGTTTAGTAAGCTTGTGCATGATGCCATTATGAAGGAGAATCTTCATGCCCATTGTCCTTCTTTCTTGATTATTTTAGGGTGTTTTCTAGTTGATTATAGGTCTGCATTTATGTTCTTTCTACCATTAATGTAGTCTTGGTGTGAGTCCTTAAACACCTCTTAGCTTCATTGATTTCTTCTTGAACATAGTGTATGAATTACTTATGCAATTAGCTAGATTTTGAGTTTGTGTGAGCTAGTGTTATTTGATGCTTCTTCAATGTATATTTCATGCCTGTGTGAGTTCTCATGTAATTTGGTGCATTACCCTTTTATCCTTCTTGGGAACCATTTACCCCTTATCTAACCCTTTTCTTAGTGTAAACATTAATATAGGTGATCCATCAAGAGGAAGCTAGCCTTGTCTATAGGTTCAACCCCAACATAGGTGAACCACATCCTAAGGTTATTCCAATAGTGTATCTCAATTGGAGAGAGCCTGAAGAACCCTCTCCAAGGGTGAAAATTGATGCTACAATATTTTTTGGCACACCTGATGGGACACAATTTAAAGAAGATTGGTTAAATTTTGATGTTGGCTTAATCAATTTACAGTAATTATAGCTTCCAAGAAATAACATTTGGGTGACTCCAAAATAATTCAACATTCTGGTAGTAGAGTAGTGACTACATCTCATGCCAAAGGTGACTACAAGGTCTACTTCTAGAGGTATTCCCTTTGAATTTGTTGAATTACCTTTAAATTTAGTCAAACAATTAAATTTTGCTAATACACACCCATATAAAGGCAACTTTGTTCTTAAGTTAATTATAAGGCCTACCCCTAAAAAAAGATCTTTGTTAGACCCTTTCATTTCCATGGTAGCCCCTACAGTTCTTCCCTTTGTGGCCTTTAATGGTCAAATTCATATGGAACTTCCTTAGTATGATCCTATTTCAGTAATAGCTCTCAAAAGTGTCCCTTATTTTACTAGGGACCAAGCTACAGCCCCTTCTAAACACCTCATGGATATAGCCAACTTTTAAAACATTCATGATATCAATGAGGAAAATGTAGCAATTAGGTTATTAGCCATCTCCTTCAAAGGAAAATCTTTAGACTGGTATAGAGGCCTTGCTGCTAATTATATTACCACTTGGGATAAATTAGGGG
Source organism: Torreya grandis (assembly GCA_037957365.1). Classification (NCBI taxonomy): domain Eukaryota; kingdom Viridiplantae; phylum Streptophyta; class Pinopsida; order Cupressales; family Taxaceae; genus Torreya; species Torreya grandis. Next base: position 5,973,717 of record JARHVA010000225.1, on the reverse strand, counting down.
ATGCATTATGCAAAATATTTAAGGATAAAAGTGACCATTTATCACTTATAGAGTAGTTAACCACAATAAAACGAGACCCTCATGAAGTCATACAAGACTTCAATACAAGGTTCCAAAAGACTTGGGATAGAATCCTAGTCTATATTAGGCCTACCCTTAATTTTTCCTTCCTATACTATTTAAAGGCCCTAAATAGTGACATTATAGTAATGATCTAGTTTATGGGAGGGAATACATTGCCAAATGCATATGTGGTGGCAATCAAAGCAAAAAATTATCTGGTGTAGGTTGACAAGCTTACACCTAGACCACTAATGCCTTTGTTCCCTAAGATTAGACCATCCCATATTTATATTCCTCCCCTTGATGTCATCCCTCCTATGCTTACAATTGCTTTTATACCCTCACCTAAGAAATAAAAGGCTTCCACTAGTGGATCTAGTGATTCCCAAGAATAAAATAACTTTTAAGAGCTTAAGAGCATGTTCCAATAATTGAGAAATGAATTGGTAAATGTTAAGAGGCAACAATATTTTAATAGGCCTTGTGAAGCATCATATTAATCTCAGAGACAAGCTTATAAGGAAAATATGCCACCCTATAAAGTAAATTTCCAAGGCCAAGGACAAGGGTAGACTAACTGTAATAGATAAAGTAAATATAATCCAAATACTACAAGCACTTCCAACACTTTGGTCCCTATCCAGAATAACATTTCTCAAGAAGTTAAGGGTGACATACCTTGGAATCAATCTTTTGGGTAATCCATTATCTCAAACACTAATTTCACTCAAGCTTTCAATTATTAATGGTAGTAAGTTGTCAATTATGGGTATAATCAAGCTCTTATGGCTCAGAACATAGAGGCACCAATGATGACAAAACTAGAAGAACTTTAGTAATGTCAAAACCCTGATCAAGGACAAATCTAGTTGGGTATTATAATGATGAATTATGAGCAAGAAGAGTTATACATCAATCAGCAAGCTAGTTCTAACCAGGCATACATTTTAGTGGCAGCAAATACAAAGTTCAAAATAAGGAACATGGATGGAAACTAGGAAGCAGTCAAAGAGCCTCCTACCATTACTCTTTCAATATCAAATCCAAATGGACCTACTATTGTTCTAAAGGTTTAAATAGCTCTACAAAATCAAAATTAGGGGAATGTCTTTGTTCCCTAAAACTTACAAACTTAAGGTGTAGTTTTGGCTCCCAAAGCACAACCAAAGGTTGGTGGTTCACCGATAAACATTGTATAACAAATGAAAAGGTCCAATGTGAGTATGCCAATGTGGGATATGCTCTCCATGCCTAGTTAGATAGATATCCTCTAAGAAGGGTTGTCAAGAATCAATGTTCTTAAAAAACTACCGGTTAAATAAAATGTGGCTCTAACCAATTTAGGCAAAGGACCTAGTGAAGGGAAATAAAGTAAGGTGGTCAAACCTCCTACCTTATACATTTCAATAATCATTGGTGACTCTTTAATACACAATTGCTTGGTGGACATTGGGGCTAACACTTTAGTAATGTAAAAGTCTATAGCAGACTAGTTTGGTCTAAAGTATGAACCCCAATCTAAAGGAGTGTTGTAGTTGGATGGATCTTCCACCAAGCCATTTGGTATCATCAAAGATCTCAACTTGACCTGGCATGCTTGTCTTAGTGTCTTAGTGATTCAATATGTATTGATCTTAGATTTACCTCCTTGTTTTACACTATGTTTATCCAAGGAATTCACTATAAATATTGGAGGTTATCTTACAGTAGATTGGTCAAACATGGCATTAAGAACAAGATATAGAACCAAGGTATCTATTAAGGTTGATCCCATTGCACAATTCCACATAGAGTCATATAGGCCAAATATTACAAACCTCAATTGCACCATTTTTTATGAGGATAAACATATGGTTGGTCAAGAATTAAACACTCACCTTATGGAGATACCACACATGTTCTTGGATGAATTATAGAATGACAATATTTTGATTGATCCCTTGAAAGGTTTTGAAGAGAGAGACATGGGTGTCTACTAATTGCATGAAAAAATTAGTCCATGACATCCCTCATTAGACCTCAAAAAGATCCTAGTGGCTTGTGGAAATTGTTCTTTGATAATTCAAGGAGAAAACATGGAGTGGGTGCAGGTGCAATGTTATTATCCCCCTCAAAATGATACATATTTCTCTTCTTATAGGTTCTAATTTAGTTGCTCTTGCAATGCAACAGAATATGAGGGCCTTATCTAGGGCCTTCAATGGTATAGTAAGAGAAGAATCAAGCAATTTCAAATTTATGGGGATTATAAACTGATAGTAAACCATATTAGAGGTTGGAATGTCACCAATAATCCCTTGATGAAGTCTTATAAATATAAAGTGTGGGACCTAATTGAGGATTTTGAGGCCTTTAACATTTAATCAATACCAATAAACTAGAATCAACATGCTAATAGATTAGCAGTTATGGGAGCTCAATTTGATATCCCCAATGAGTTAAATAGGACCAAGGTATAGACACATGTCAAAGTGGTGGTGAGACCATCAATACAAGATAATGAAGCTCATTGGTAGGTCTTTGAGAATGACAAGAAAATTGCCTATTTCTTATAGCAAGAAGTAGAGTTCTCCCTCATAAACCAAGAAAAGTTATAACATCAGTATGAAGAGAAAATTATTTATTTGAGATCTAATAAGATTCATAAAGGGCTAGTCACCCTTGAAGGTCTTTCCCATGAAGGAGATCATATGAGAAAATACAAGGCAGTGATGTCAACCAATGAAGAGAACTATGAAAGAGTCCTTATCTTCAAGGACAAGCTCTTCAAGCTTTTAAAGGTAAGTACTAAAGCTAAGAGGCATAATTTCATAGAACTTTGTAAAGATTATGCAAACATATTTGCATGGGAATATAGTGATTTGAAAGGCTTTGATCCCAATTTGACCCAACACACTATAGAACTAGAGGTTAATTCCAATCCTATCAAGCATAAGTAAAGGCATATAAACCCCAAAATTGAATAGCTTATGAGGAAAGAATTGACCAAGTTAATTAAATAAAATATCATCTTTCCCATAAATCATTCCTCATAGGTAGCTAATTTGGTGCCTATCAGGAACAAGAGTGGGGAGATCAGATTGTGTGTTGACTTTAGGGACCTAAATACAGTCTCCGTGAAGGATCACTATCCTTTTCCATCCATGGAACAACTTCTTCATATAGTTGTTGGTTCAGAATGATTCTCCCTTTTAGATGGATATTTAGGTTACAACTAGGTGCTGGTGAGAGAAGAAGATCAGTATAAGATTGCCTTCACCACAAAGTGGGGCACATATGCTTACTAAAATATGCCTTTTAGATTGTCAAATACTAGGGAAACTTTCCAAAGAGCCATGGACGTGGATTTCCAAGGGTTTCTAAATTAGATTGTGTTATTTTACTTGGATGACATCACAATTTTCTCCAAGAAGGCTAGTGAGCACATGGATCATCTAAGGTTGATCTTCCAAAGATGTAGAGAGTATGGGATCTCTTTAAATCCCAAAAAATGTGTGTTTTTCATTCATGAAATAAAACTTTGAGGTCACATTATCTCAAAGGATGGATTATCCATTGACCCTGAGAGAATAAATGTTATCTTAGCACTATATTTACCCAAACACAAGAAAGGAATCTAGATCTTCCTTATGAAAATAAACTTTGTGATAAGGTTTATACCTAGTTTTACAAAGCTGGTCAAACCCATCACTACCATGTTGAAAAAGAGCCAAGTGTTTGCTTGGTCAAATGAAGGTAAGGTAACATTTAAGGCCATCAAGCAGGCCCTTGCTCATGAATCTTATTTTCTCAAAAGATTTCATATTGTACACCTTTTTCAATATTGATAACATAGCAACTATTCTGATGCAAAAGAATGGTGAAGGACTTGAGTAGCCAATTGTCTTTTTTAGTCAAGGGCTAGAGGGATATAAAGTGAGTTATACTTACATAAAAAAAAGGTTCTTGTAGCCTTGAGGAGTCTAAAAGCATTCATACCAATGCTCTCCAACTGTAAAGTTCATCTTATGGTGTCTCATTCTGGAGTGAGGGACTTTCTCCTGAATAAGGATTTGAATGAGAAAAGAGTAGGTTGGATTACCAAGGTCATGGAGTATGATGTGGAGATCAAAGTCACCAAGCTGGTAAGAGGCAAAGGTTTGTGTGAGCATATAGTAGATTACCTTCAAGTAGAAAAATAAGTTATTTTTATGATACAAGATAACTCACAAATAGACTCACCTCCACCCCATAATAGTTGGCTCTAGGACATGACACATTCCCTGTTAATAGGTGAATGTCTCCAAGGTTTGGATAAATCAAAAAGAAGGTATTTCATGATTCAGTCCATGCCTTCTACATTAGTTGATGGTGTTCTTTTCAAGAAAAACCTCAATGGAGTACTTCTTAGGTGCATTGATGACAATCAAATGATAAAGCTCTTGGAATAGTTTCATGATGAACCTACAGGAGACCATTTTGCTCTAATAAAAATAACAACAAAGGTAATGATAGCTGGCTATTATTGGCCTCACATTTTTAAATATGCTTATGAATGGGTTATAAAATTAAGGAAAACAAATGTTAGATCTCTTCCACTCAACCCAATTCAGGTGGAGTAACCCTTCATGCAATGGGGGTTAGAATTCATAGGGATGATAAATCCACCTTCTAGTGTAGGACATAAATGGGTTCTCACTAAAATTGACTACTTTGCCAGGTGGGCAGAATTAATTTCCTTGAAATAAGCTAAAAAATAGTAGTATTAGACTTTTATGATAGCATAGTGATAGGTTTGGTGTCCCAGTTAATATAATTTTAGATAATATATTAACATTTTTTGGTATGAAGATAAGTGAATGAGAATTCAAGCTAGGCATCTACCTTAATAAATCTTCCAATTACTACCCCCAAGGCATTAGACCGGTAGAGTCCACAAATAATAACTTGTTAAGGATTATCAAGGGAACCATGGAAGAGAATCAAAAAGTATGGAATACAAACCTAAGGATAACCTTATGGGCTAATAGAGTGACTCCCAAAGTTACCATTTGAAATTCTCCATATGTCCTTATATATGGAAGGGAAGGAAAATTACTCATTTCTCTTGAGCTGCTTGTATTGGAGTTAGCCCATCAGCTTGAGTTGATGGAAAGTGAGCTTATAAACATGAGGATGGTAGAGCTCCTGGATCTTGAAGAAACTAAGGACCTTCCAATGAAGATATTAGAGTCACATCCAGCTCAATTCAAGAAAACCTTTGACAAGATAGCCACAATAAGGGACTTCAAGGAAGGGGACCTAGTCTTCAAATGGGAATCAAATAAGACCAAGCCAGGACACCATACCAAATTTGATAGCTTGTATAGTGGTCCTTATTTAATTCATGGATGCAAATAGCATAATGCTTTTCAACTTGCCCAACTGGATGGAGTGGTATTACCCATCCCAATTAATGGCATTCATTTAAAGCTTTATGTTTTTATATGATATTATATCATATTATAATAGTTTTTTATGCTTTCCTCTAAGTGCTTTGAGAACATTTCCTTTCACTTGTGTGTTTCCCATTCAATAAGTGTATGTGGCATAGTTTTTTGTTTTGCTCTTTAATTCTTTTTTTGATTCAAGAGGAAGCTTTAAAAAGGGTTATCTCTAGTCAATCTCACATTAATTGAAAGGAAAGACTATGACTCCATGTACGCAATAGATTAGTTTAAGGCCACTAAGTCTTTGCATAGCAAGTATGCAACCCTAATATGTCACCATAAATGTTGGCTAGATTTGGCCCACATAAGGATGTTTTGCCTAGAAATGGTTTAAACAGATGAATAGAGTTTTGGATGAAATGAGTGATCCAAAGATAAAATGTCACTTGAAATTTTTTTGAAACACTTTAAGAAAAATTAAACTATGCTTTGTTGAACTTTGAGAAGTAGGTCTTGAAATACATCTAGGATTGTAAAATGAAGAAGACCAATAGGTTTTCATAGTGTTTTAAGCATTAAAGATCATGGATCAAGTTGTAAAAAGTCCTAGAAGTCCATTAGATCCTTCTAAATTAGATAGCAGTTCAAGCACAAGTCCAAAAGAACCAGATCGTCATGAGAACACCATGTAAAAATGGGCTAGTCAGCTTGATTTTTCATTTAATAATTATGCTTAAAAATCCTCTTAGGTACAAAATACCACATGGACATGAATTTCTTCATGCCTAGATCATCCTTTGCAAATTTCATAACTTGATGAGTTGTCTATCTCAAGTTATGAAGATTCATTAGACTTGCAGATTGAAACATGAATGGGGACATCAAGTTTAAGATTCATGAAGTAGCCATTTAAGTTCAAATATACCAAGGTTTAATGCAAGAGTAACAAGTGTCTAAATCTTAGGAGCTAAGGTCAAGATCTAATAGGGAACAAACAATCTGATAGGTTAGTGGGTCCTGAGGATCCAACAACATATGTTCAATCGTACTAAAGAGATCAATAGTGAGCATTAAGTTAAAAGGTTAGCGTAAGTGAGAAGCTAACAAGTGGTAATATCTTAGGTGTCCTAACAAAGATCTAATGGTACATGTAAATTAACAGAGTCAATGGGTCTAGGTAGATCAATGGTATGCATTCACCTATACAATTTAAATCAATAGTGAGCAATGAGTCAACAAGTCAATAGATCTCAAAGGTTAATAAGAAGCTACCAAGTGTGTTAGAATGGTAGAAGATCTATAGATCACATTTAATCATATAAAAGTAGATCAACAATGAGAGAGGTCAAAGAGTTAGGAAGATTTTTTAGAATAAATAAAGAGCTGATAGTTAGCATAATATGAGAGGCCCAAATCAAAATCAATAGCTAGTAATAAAGGTCAAAGGTGTTATAATATTGAAGGCCTAAATTAAGATCAACAACCAAACTTAAAGTTCGAGGTTATGAGACTTTGACTGGAGGTTGAAACACGATCCAAGCTGAACTAAAATGGATTTTTTAGAAGAATATGTCACCATTAGATCTCAGTCAAGCATCCATTAAACATGGGACATAGTCATACAATCAAGGTCATTAATAATAAATCTCTGATGCCATTAAATCTCAGTATGAACCTCTAGTTTCAAGATTTGGAACATACAGGGTCCATCTTCTGGGGTTTCAATATTATTCCCTGACTATGTTTGTTTTTCTTTAAAGAATATCTATGCATAAAATGATTCCTCTATTTCTAAAAGGTTCAAAGGTAGAATGGGTATATTTAGACCAAATGAAGGTCAAGAATGAGGCTATTTAGCCTATAGTATTTTTATTGATATATAGTAGTTATATGAAAAATAATAAATTACATTAGTCTTCAATCTATAATAGAGACCTATGCTCAGATGGAATAGGGCAGATATGTAATCATGGATGACTATTTACATGGTCATATTTTTGATAAAAAAGTACTTACAAATACTAAAATTAAACTTAAGCATGGCTCTATCAAGTCCATGGATATAAGGACCTTGGCCTCATAATGAAGCAAGTGGAGATGGCGTAGAGTCCCAAGATGGAGATATGGTGGTCAGAGAAAGAAAATACAGCATTTAATAGATTTTTAGGGTTCCTAATGGTTTTCCTTCATAATAAAGATCATAACTCACCACCTTTGACAATTATTGTCTTTTAGTGTATTTTTCTCAGCCAATAAGAAGATTTAGCGGCTATTGGGACAAATAAAAAGATATCTTGTCAATAGATAAATAGTGTTGATTTGATCAAAAAGGTGTCAAATCAATTAATTATTTATGTACTCATTCTCCCTCTTCTCTCTTCATTTCTCATATATTACCCATTATTTCCATTTTGTAACCTCTCTCTCAGTTTTTAGAAGAAAAACTCTCTCACTTTTGATAAGAACTCTTTCTCAATTTTGGTAAAGCAGAGACTCTCATTTGATAAGGATAGACCCTATCAAAACTTGTATGAAATACCTCTTGAAGCTAATAAATATTTATTTTACCTATCTCTTGCTTTTGAACTATGTTTAGTAAGTTTGTGCATGATGGAATTGTGAAGGATAATCTTCCATGCCCATTATCCTTCTTTGTTGATTGTTTTAGGGTGTTTTTTAGTTAATTAAAGGTATGCATTTGTGTTATTTCCTCCATTAATGTAATCTTAGTGTGAGTCTTAGAACTCCTCTTAGCTTCATTCATTACTTCTTGAACCTAGTGTATGAAATACTTATTTAATTAGCTATATTTTGAGATTGTGTGTGTTAGGGCTATCTTATGCTTTTTCAATGTATATTTCATGGTTGTGTGAGTTCTCATGTAATTTGGTTCATCACCTATTTAGCCTTCTTAGGAACCCTTTACCCCTTCTCTAACCCTTTTCTCAGTGCAAACATTAGTATAGATGATCCATCAAGAGGAAGCTAACATTCTTTAGAGGTTTAACCACATATAGGTGACCCATAGCCTAGGGTTGTTCCAATATTATAGCTCAATTGGAGAGAGCTCGATGAACCCTCTCCAAGGGTATAAATTGATGATACAACACTTACCTTTGAAGATGAACCCACTGAGCCTCAATATCTCTTTTGTACAAGGTGATTCACAAGAGGTTATTATGCTATGTAAGGATGACAAAGGCCAATCACCTCTAGGATACACAACCTATTAATGCATCCAAAAAACTTCTCCACAAGATAAGATCTGTATCTCTAATGAAATTATGAAACCCTAAGCTTGCTCCTCAAGTAGAATGGTAAATAAGTAGATGCACAATATATCTTGCTTATTATCTTCTCTAAATAATAGTGAAATGAACTTCTATATATAGGCAGATTTTACCCTAAACCCTTCCAAAATTATTGATTGATAGGGTCAACCTATTTGACCTAACACAATTTTATACAATAATTCACTAGGTCATGAACTAGGTCGACCAAAGTCCAAACTAGTTCCTAAGTGAAAATTACCCAAAACTATACAAGGTCAACTCAGTCGACCTAGTATAGCTGAGTGACAAAATGGGATTAAGGTAAGGAATAAGAAGATAAAATGTAGCAAATGACTTAAATGGTACAATAAAGAAGAATAAACTTAGGGATAATGTTTTTAGTAGAAAAGTGTGTAGATAACAAGTGGAAAAAGGGATGACAGTCCTGCAAAGCACCAATGGTCTACCCACCCCTTTCTCGATACACCCTTTAAGGCATGTACTTAGAGAGATTAAAACACAATGGGTTCTTACAAGATATAAATTTTTAGTAAGTGATAAAAGTTTGAAAATATTATATGTATACATAGCCTATTATGAAAGCTGACATAATGATAAATGTTTTTTTGTGAAAGATGGATGAGTTACATGAAATTAATAGGCCCAATCTAGGATTGTGGTGTATAGAGTATGGAAAAGAGGGGCACCACAATAATGACTACCCAAAATTTAAAACAAATTTATGTGAGATTTATTGAGTAGTAGGACATGTGACTATAAAATGTCATCTCTTACAACAACAATCTCAAAGTCTATACTATAATTTTTGCAATCTTGCATAACCATGATGATAGAAATTATATAACTCTCTAAAAATTAAAGGAAGACATAACCAATAATTTCTTTGTAGTAGATATGTATTACATCCCTACTATAAAACCAAGGATTCTAAGCCTGAATGTAGAAATGATAATTGTGACTCAGTATCAGCCTTAAGGCTTAGCAAGATGGATATCATAGTATTCATAGTACCAAACATGATGGAATCCACCCTATCCTAAATATTATTAGTCATGTAACACTATATCACCCTAAGAAAATTCTATATGATAGGCTCCATCTTCTCCTCAATGGAGGATATGATGGTAAACAATAGGGGTGGGGTTCACCATAATGACAAGGAGGATATGATGGTTAGAAACAACAAGGTTAGGGTTTTTAGTAGAGATAAGGGGGATAGATGGGGGGTACCAATATGGATACCAAGGAGATAATTTTAAACCATATGAGATACAAGTTCAACAATCAATTATTTACTATGTATGTGGAGAATAAAATCACTTCACATGGAATTGTCTAACCAATCCATAAAAATGGGTCTATTGTACATATTGTAGAGTTATAGGACGACATCATATATAATATTGTCTTGTGTTATAAAATAAAATAAAATAAAAACTGGTGTGGAATGTCAACATGGTGAATTCACACCCAAGGGATCCTACATACATACAAGTAGTCACTCAACATAAGCATGCAAAATGAGGATTACCACCCTTAGAGATGTTGCAATATCATCAAATGAGAAATGTGTAATAGGATAAATATCATGATCCTACAAGACAAAATGGTTTAATGTATTAGGCAACACATATATTACATAATATATAACACTAGACTACATCTAAGAGTGATGTTGTAGTAACTGATGCACAAATGAATGGTCAAATCATGTGCATTATGAGGCAAACTAGAGTAGTTACTACTTTGACATATTTACTCAAATTTGTAAGCACTCTTATAAATGAGGATATCTCTATGAACATCATAAATCAGCCACATAATTTATTATATTGTGTAGAAAGAGGGCATCAACATAGTGATAAGGTGGTATGGTATGTAAAGTCTAAGAAACCATGGGATGTTGAATTTTGAATGGATATCAATTTAGCAGGATATGAAGTTATAAATGATGTATTAAACTTTATAAATAGTTTAAATATGATCCCTCTATCAACATGGGAAGCAATTATAGCCTAATTACATTGAGTCTCCTAAAAATGGAAGGGTAGAATATATTGGGTGACTAGAAGATGTAGAAATTAAAACTATTGATCTAAGTCTACGAGGTGATTTCAAAGTCATAGATATAAATACAAATGAAATTCACTACTATGTGTTTATTAGAAATAAGTTGGCATATGATGGGTAGATGACCATCAACACAATGTGCAATTAGTTGGAAGTGTGCCAAGGGGATAATATTATTATCATACATATGAATAAATCTAAAAAAAAATCCTTATATCATCCATAAATAAATTGAATACCCTATGACTATGGGTATAATAGTTAGCTTAAAGGTGACATAAAACCTAAGTACAATGCACTACGAGCTACATAATTCAACTTTTTCCATTTAGAGATAAAATAATTTAGGCCATTAAAACAAATAGATCAAACTTCATCTATACCTATGATAATTAAAAAAAAAAGTTTCACATTTCCATATAAGGGAGTGCAAGTCTCTATATATGGGATAACCAATAAGGTCCAAAGTAGATTCGATATATCAAGTGGGTGTAATAGACATGAATTACCCTAAACCAACAAAGGAAGGTATTCACCATGGGAAGATGTGTCTTCAATGAGTGGTGATTTAGATGCCCATATGCTGAATTGGGTAAGAGGAGACCATAAAATAAGACCATTATGAATGGTTTTCACAACAAAGTGACAATTACCTCAAAAATTTACAACCAAGGACATGGGATAATTTATTTCTAGATTAGAACATAATGTTCTAACAGTAGATCAGTGAGACGGTGCACTAAATTATAATCTACATGGCACTATTATGATATGGTGGGTAGTACATAGGTAAAATTAGTTGCACTAGGAATATTCTTGCAATTTTTTATGATCTTGATTTCAAATAACACATCTGATCACAAATAAATGGCCATTTTTCCTACAAGGATAGTGTCTTAAAATGTATATTCATAAATGTGTTGACATATGGTCTTAGTAGGGTGTAGAATCTAGATACTATGTACATTTATTCAAGTATAGTTTAGCACTTCTTCTTAAAGCATGGTATATTCACCAAGAATGCAAGTGGGAAACTAAAAATTGGCCATAAGTTCAACAAGATTTTATTTAAACCTTTTTCTTTGAGGATGAGAATCCCTTTATGCAGAACACTCTTAGAAGTGTAATTTTTTTAATATCATGGACAAGAACAAGATCTAAGAATTATGATAAACTCAACTTCACTAAAAGAAGTAGCTAGAGATTTAAATATAGCTATAAAAAATTACAAGGACAATAAGCAGAAAGAGAAATTTTTAGTGCAACCCTACAATATAATCGTAGATTATGGATAAAACAAAATCTAGTGATATTGATGAATACCTAGACCTGAAGGTTTTATTTGAAGCTAAGTGATAAATAGAAGAACCAAAATCCAAAATTCTTGATCAAACTAAAGATGCATAGCTACAAAATCTAAACAATCAAGAACAAGAAGGGCATAGGACATTATGAAACTCTATTCCAAGTGGATCCATTAATATTTATCAAGAACCATTAAATATATTAGTAGGGAACATTTTTACTAAGGGTGCACTAAATATTGCACCTTTGGGTGACTATTGGACACAACAAGAGATATCAAAAGGCTTGTAATTGCTATAAGATTATCAATATGTGTTCCCAAAAAAAATTGGAAGTCAAGGGTGTAGGTCCTTCATTGGGAGAGATGCACATAAAACTAAAGGAGTACACAATCATATTAAGAATAGACCATATAGGATAAATCCCAATATGAAGATTAAATTTAAGGCTAAAATTAACCCCATGTAGGAAGCAAGGATTATTTATCTAGTAGAAAAGGCATAATGGGTAAGTCAAAATGTGGTGCAACCTAAAAAATTAGCAAAAATCAAAGTATGTGGGGACTATAGTGAATTTAGTTATGCTTGTGTAAATGATTCATTTCTAATTCCATTTATAGATGAAGTTTTGGATTTAGTCACAAGGAGGGCACAAAGTCTATTCCTTTATAAATGGCTTTAGTGGCTATCACCAAATATCTATCATAGTTGATGATCAGGCGAAAACCACATTTATAATGGAATAGGCCTCCTTCACATACAAGGTAATGCCTTTTTGTCTCAAGAATGCTCTAAAGTCAATACATTTAAATAATTCATTCATGACTTCCTGGAATTCTATATTAATGATTGTGATATGTTTTCTCTATTCAAATAACAATTATCCAAGTTTTAACTCATGTTAGAATAATGTCAAGCTTTGCACATTGTGTTGAATTTGAAAAATTATTTGTTGTTTACACCGTTTGGTGTTCTCATGGGACACATAGTGTGTAGCAATGGGATTTTAGTTGATCAATCTAAAATCAAATTCATTATTAGTATTATACCTCATATAAGCTACAAATTGATATCCTTCCTTAGATATATAAGGTATCATCACAAGTTCAGCAAAGGGTACATAGCTATATCTACACTAATGGAGAGATTATTACAAATGATACAAAGCTTGAGTGGACTAATGAGTATCAGGCATATTTTGTTGATTTGAAATATAGGTTGGTAACAACTACCACATTGGTGTTCCCTAATTAGATTAATCCATTTCATGTGGATGTAGATGCTTAATGAACCACAGTATGAGTTATTTTGTCCCAGACACGAGACATAGGTTTGGATCATCTCATTCACTTTATAAGCAAGAAAAAATTAGTATCAAATAATAATTAAACTAAAAAAAAGTGAGAATACATATCTATGGTTTTTTTGCTTCATAAATTCATGCACTCTCTTCGAAACACCATTTGAATTATTTACAAATTGCTAGGCTCTGTGATACCTAGTGATTAAGCCTATGTTAGGTAGAAGGATATCTAGGTGGTTAATATTATTCCAAGAATTTTAGTTTAATATCAATAGCAAACATGGAAGAGTAAATGTGAGACTAAATCATATTATCCAAATAATTAATGGTGAGGTTCCATAAAAATTACAAGATAAGTCACCGGATGTGCACTTTTTTAGAGTCACCGTGATTCCATAAAATATGGAGGACATAGCCAATTTCCTAGATCAAGGAGTCATTCTTGCACTTTATTTTAGAAAAGATAAAAATAACTTGATCACACAAGCCATAATTTTTAGTATTATCAATTGATTTTCATTAAAAAAATGGGTAAGGATGATGTATTGCACAGAGTAACCTTGGAGCATGACAGACTATAATTGCTAGAAAAAATGCACCAAGGAATTGCATGAAGATACTTCATAGGTGAATCAACTATGAAAAATATATTACATAGTGGTTTTTGGTGGCCTACCTTATTATTGGATGTGCACAGAGTCATAAATCACTACAATTTTTGTCAAAAAAATAGGAAGGTAAAACCAAAGGGATGAAATTCCTTTGAATTTGATGTTGGTAAAGTAGCCTTCTGAGCAATAATTAATTGAATTTTTATGGCCTATTAATACACCAAGTAAACATATTCATGCTAGGTATAAAATTAATATAATGGATTAATTCAAAAAATGGATAGAAACTACTATGACACCAAATTACAATGCAAGAGACAAAGCCAAGTTTTTGTATGAGAACATCATTACCAAGTTTGTATGTCTGATGAAGGTGATTATCAATAGAGGAATTCACTTCTTGAATAGTAATATTAATACCCTAATATAAAAATTTATGATATCATACAATAAAATCATAGCCTATCATCCTCAAGCTAATGGGTAGGTAGAAGCACCCAACAAATTACTTGAAAAGATGCTTACAAAAATATATAATGTCCAAGGAGATGAATGGGAGGATCAAATTTATATGATCCTATGGGAATATAGGACTAATTATAAGTGTTTTATAGGGTTAAATCATTTTCATATGTTCCATATAATATATAGTTCCAAGTTTTTGAATCACAATGATAATATGGCTAGGAGATCAGGATCACTTCAGGCAAATTTTTTAGATCTAACTTACATGTAAAAAACTTGGCAAAGGAGTTAGATAAAGGAAATAAATAAGTAGAGTAAAAAATAATGGCATAATCTTAATCTATGATCTAAATAGTTTTATCCAGAGTAGACAATGTTCTTATATAATTTCATATTTTTAGCACATCTAAGTAAATTTTCATTCAGTGTAAAGGAACATATGTCATCCACAGAGTATTATATCAAGGAAAACTAGTACTAAGGGACCTTCAAGGAACCATTATTCTAGGTCATGTAAATGGTTGTAGGATTAAGCCTTACCATCAATTATCTCTATTAATATCATGATGAAAATTGAATGGGTGTTTATTAACATCATGTAGTTAAATTTTTTGTTTCATTTAGTGTTTTCTTGTCTTTTTATAGATTTGTAGTGTATTTATGTATAGTAAAATCTCTATATTGTAAGCTATTAAAACATAGTTTGAAAAGTAAACATAATATATTATCAAAGGAAAACATCAAAATAATGAAGAAAAAATATGAAGACAAGTCAACACAAGGTCAACACGGGATCAAACAATTAAATCATAGAATGAAATAATGACTAAAAAAATGTATGGAGGACAGGTAACCAGTGGTCATTCACAAAGAGGTTAATGATGATCACTTCAAAGAATGCATCTTACCCAATGTATATTGGAATGTCAAACTCAAGTTATATACAATAAAGGGAAGTTTTAGAAGAATAAAGATGGCACATCACATCAAATAAATCCATAAGAAAATCAATAAATCTATTCAATAAAGTGCAAGGGTTACATCACAACAAGTGATGGAATTTAAACCTAGAGCATATTGACATGAAAACAACTTAGTATAATTCAATGTGAAATTTCATACATATGGAACAAATTAAAGCTATATTAATGAAGGGAATATAGATTGAACCACCATTACAACCCTTTGTGAATAAAATACATCTTTATTTTGAGATTGATTCATTCACCTGAGCATATAATTATCAACAACATGAATTTTGTTACATCCATCTGCTAAAATCCTAGCAAATAATTGTAGACACCTAAATCTGGCCACCAATGACCTCCAACCATTATTTTGACCAATTTCCACCCAGAATGCACAATTTGGCCTAAAAACACTAAAATATGCTGAATGATGTGAAAATGACATATTAAAGTGTTGATTTTGGATAGGGTATCATTAAATGGGGTAATGCAATTTATGGGCCATCTAACTTTGATCAGATCATTTCAAGTCAAAATCCTCTTACATAAGACATGTGCCTTTGTTATTTGTAATTGGTAACATCCTAAATGGGAATACTATTCCAATGCATCTAACATCACCTTCCAATTCTAATCCAGTCAAATTTTAGATCAATAACAAGACATTTTGATCAATTTGAGTAATTTGTGCATAAAGTGCATAAAACATGGTTAAGAGATAATTAGCCCAAATCAAGGCCTATTTAATAATTCCATGAAAAATTATTGAATAATTTGTTTTAAAAATGAATATTGAATATCTACATCATCAGGTGAGCTCATTTCATGGAAAGACATCCTTGGGCCATAAATGCCATAAATATTAAGATTCTTGCGCTTCATACCTCATCAATGCCTTCCATGATGCCCTAAATTCCTCTTAATTTCCCCTTCTTCCAATGTCATGATGAGGATAATTATATACTTAATTCCAAAAATTGAATTAATCCTCAACCACACATCTCAATCTCAAGATGGACGGTTCAGGTTGATTTTAAACATTCTCAAAAATCTATAAATAGAGAGGCCGTGAACATCATTTCTAAGCTATTTTGGTGAAACGTTATAATGCACAAATATCTTCAAGAAGTCATTTCAATTAGTGTTACCATGCCAAATTGATTCCAATCCAATCCAAGCCACAAGCCAAAGGTGCCAAAGGAGAGATGGAGGTAGCCAAGCTTCCATTGCCAAGGACTTCATGAACACAAGCCGAGCAAGCCACCACTACAAAGGCATTTGGAGCATCCAAGGAAGGTGAAGGAATTCTTGTGTTTTATTCCTTAATTTTTTAGTTGTGTTTTCCATTTATTTTTGTTAACTAAGCTCTCCCTAGTGTCTAGGCCTAGAGATGTTATGCTAGTTAGTGTGTTCCTTTCATTTTGTTTTCATTTTGGAACTAACATGATACTAGCCATCCTCTCTTGATTCAATTTCCTAGATCACATAATGGCATGTTTGGTGGGACCAGACGCATCCCACATATGAAAAAGATCATTTTACAACTTTAAAATATTTATCTGGACCATTAAAACTCTTGCAAATTGATTTTCTAACTTTATTTTACCATTTTTTTTGCCACAAGTTTACATAGTAACCAATGTTGGCTAGTAAAACTAACATCAATTGTATATCTTAACCAACGTTGGTTAGTAAAATTGACACTGATTGTATACCTGTCATCAGTTACATTGGTGTAATTGATGTCAGTTAGATAACTGTCATCAATTATAAATGTAATCATTGTCGATTATATAAATTAACGTTGGTCACTGTGTTTTTATTAAAACATAGACCTGAGATCTATTTTCCTAAAGTTCATTATTTCAAACCAAAAAGAGCTTCAAGTTTAAAGGACATGCTAACATTTTTACTATAAGACCAAGCTTGACATTTGCTAAAACATGTTTTAGGTCACCTTTTGCATACTTAAAAATCAATTAGGAACCTTATTTTGGTGTTTAACAAAAGAATTTAGATGTTTATGGTGAATGTTTTCAAAGTTTGCAACTAAGACCAAGGAGTCAAATGAACACCACCTCATTTTCCATTTGGGCTTAAAAATGAACTCACCTTTTCAAATATTTTTTTATTTACTTAGTTATTTAGATTAAATTTTTGTCTGGCAAAAAGAGGTGTATTGCATGTATGCTCTTCCATTTATCCCCTTTAGGGAACCCTTGGAATCAAAAGTGTCATTCATATTGTAAGTATCCTAGTCCAAGGTTTAGAAATAATGTCATCTAAAGCACTCCCCAAAGACTTGTTAAAGTTTGGGTAACCTTGAAAATGACCCTAAAGTCTTTCTATTAGTCTTTTATTTTTATGTAAACTTGGCTTATGAGGGGGATGTCATTACCTCCCACGAGTTCTTTAGGGAAGCTTTGACCTAGGGTTCCATCTCCTAGCTTTGACTTCACTTACTCCTTCTAGGTTTCACATGGGATGTATCTGCATTTGGAAATCGCACTACACTGAGTGAACAGCATGATGTAGTGGTTATAAAAAAGACTAGACCTTTTTACAACTAGCCAATGCCACAATCACCCAATTTCCATGCTTATCTTTTGCATTATTTGACATGAAAGTCATTATGAAATTGATTCCCCTAGAAAAATTCAAAAGCTTGTTAGTTTTAGTCAACCCCATTTTTCATACCCTTGCTAGGATTTAGATGATTATACTTAGTGTATTTTGGTCATTTATCTTGGTGTTTTTTAGACTAAAACTTGTTTGTTTGTTCATAAGCCATGTCAAAACTAATTTGTCTATACGTCACTTTTTTATCTAAAGAGGCATTATGCTGGCCATTTTACACCACACTTGTGCCTTGAATTTTTTTCTAAACTTGTTTGTGTGTGTATCATTTGAGTTTTGAAGGGTAACGTTATGTTGCGCAAATCATGTCAAAACACTTTGAGCCTTTTAAGTCTTTGAAACATAACATTGACCACATTATTTGAGTATGCTTACGCCATTAGGTTGCTTAATTTGTTTTAATAATTTTTTACCATTGTATCAAAAACCATTTGTTTCAAACCATTTTGTGTATACCATTTAGACCTTTGTCTTGTGTCATCATGTTGTCCGATCTTGTCTAGCTTATTTATTCAAATCCTAGTTTTCAACATTGAGTTTTCAATTAGCCTTGTCAACTTTAGATCCAAAAATTGATTGATTTTTTCTTAGGCCTCAATTCTTGGGGTTGATACATAGAACTTCAATTTTTGGGTTGCATAACTTTGGTTAATCAATTACCCAAATTTGAAAACTATTGATGGTTTATTTGTTTAAAGCCTATTTTCATCATTGTTTGTGCCTTTATTTGGGAGAACATAAACTTTATCAAAGATCATTTTGTCTTATGCCTTATGCATATTGATCATGTTTATATTTTATTATGTGTGTCGGGTCTATATCAAAGTTATTTTCAAACTTGTTAGATTAAATCAAATCACATCAGCCTTTATTTCAAATTTAGCTTTTGATTTTGTTTGGCCAAAATTCCTAGCACATACCTATTTATTTGAGCTTAAATTTTGATTCCACATTTGGATAAAAGACCTAGTAACTCAAATTTTTCATTTCCTAGTTTATACCTTGTTTGGAACACTTTGACCTAGACCTTTAACATGCCAATTTTTATTTAGATGCTTGACCTTTTATGCATATGACATTTGACATTAGACATTTGATGTTAGGATGTTTTATGCCAAGTCTTAGCATATATCATTTTGGAGATACAGCTCCACTTTCAAACCATATTGGAGATACAACTCCACCCCTTCAACCAAGTTGGACCAAGTTTGAACCATTTATCCTTTGGATCATTTTTTAGAGTTTGTAGAACTCTAAGCCTTTTTGTTTTCAAAGATTTCATAATTTATGTGGATATTTATAGCTACACTTATGTTGGAGTCATGTATAATCTAACTTATGATAGAATGATTGCACAAAATCCCACTAGGAACCCCTATAGAGAAATATTTTTTAAGGAGTTTTATTATTCTCCCTATAATACTCCATATGGGGAACATAGTTAAAATCCACAAAATCCAAATCAAGACCTTGATTGGCATAAAGAGGCTTGTGAAGAATAATTTTAAGACCCAAATATACATAATTTTGTTTAGGATACGAATCCATACACTCTTTTCAATAATCAGTACATGGAACACAGTCAAGAACCAACTTATGAGTTAACCCACAATTGGGATGATATGGTTTATGAGGAAGACTTGGATGCTTTGGCTTATGCAAGTAATTAGGATCCACCACATCATACCATTTCTATTCTAGGACCATAACATCATACCATTTCTATTCTAGGAACACAATGTTGCACCATTCCCATACCAAGACCTCATCCTTTGGTTTGTGCGAGTAACCAAACTACACAACACCCAAAAATTCCCATACCAAGACCTCATCCTTTGGTTTGTATGATAAAATAAGATCCACAAAACCCAACCATTTCTATACCAAGACCTCATCCTTTGGTTTGTGTGAGAAATCAAGCTCCACAATACCCCTTCATCATTTCAAGACCTAGTCCTTTGGCTTGTGCAATAAATCAAGCCCCACATCACCCTATCATTACCATTTCAGTACTTCATCCTTTGGATCATGCAAGTAATCATTCTCCCTAAGGTCCTACCATTATCCAACCATGAGTCATTCCTCATCTAGTACCAATCCCATCCAACCCTTAACCAATCCAATCCTTTGAAGACCAAGCTATGTTCAAAACTAGTATTTTCTAACTCATTAGAAACCAAGGCCAAGAAAACTAACCAATCTAAGATGTTTCTATTGAATTAGTCATTTGTGATAAGTTATCTTATGATTTTTCACCTATTGATCTTATACCAATTATTGAGGAGTCTCACTTTGATAATCTAGTCTTTATTAAGTCACTTCTTAATGATTATAACCACCTTTATGCAAATCATTACCTTGACCATGTGCCTATTTTTAAGAGCCTCCTATTGACAATCCATACTCTGAGGAGTTGTCTCTTAACCTATTTCTCATCCTAGAGGAGTCTCACTTTGAAAAACCACTCTTTGTGGAGCCCATTATGCCATCACATATCATTACTTATCCAAAAACAAATATTTAACAAAACATCATTGTAATATAGTACCCATCAGATGAAGAATTAGAGTCAGATTCAAGTTCTATTCTTAAACTAACATCATATTTAGCATCAAAATTAGAATCAACATTAATCTCAACATCAGATTCAGAATCCCTTGAGTTAGAATCAGATTTAGAAGAAGAATATATTCATGGTTGTTACAAAATTGGTTATTCATGCCTTGCAGATCGATTTGAATACATTTTTGATCCTTCTATAGTTTTTGAGGATGATTACTTCAACTTTGACACAAGTTATCCTAGTATCCTCTATGAGGATTGTACAGTCTCTACCCATTCTATTACCATTCCACAGGCCATTACCATCAACCAAAATAGTCATATCATTGACATTCCATCTCCCACCAGTGTTGATTGGTATTGACAAATCACACTTTTTTGAACTACATCCATGGTGATATAGAAGTTGAAGAAGAGCAAGGAGGCCAAGACCACATTCATATAGTAGAAGAACATTCTCTGAGTGAAACCTTTTCAGAAGCACTAGGGGAAAATCAAAGTCACAACTCAACATCTTCTATTAAATTTTTTTTGGAAGTGCTAGAATACAATCAAAGTCAAAATTCAACATTCTTTAGTGAAACCTTCTTGGAGGTGCTATAGGACAATAAAGATAATTTCATTGGTGAAAACCTTTTTGAGGCACCAATAGCTGAGCAAAAACATTCTTCATTACTTGATGAAGACAAAATCAAAGATCAAATCAAAATAGCTTCCTATCTATAGCCTAATCAGATGGTAGCTACTCTCAAGATCAAACAACAAAAAAATTTGGTGGTCCTATTGAGAGAACAAGTCTTTGGCCCCACCACAACCAAAGTTATGTTGAATCCAGCATCACTAACATTATGTGTGATTGAAATTTGTGATCTTCATTTATTTCCCCAACATTATAAATTCCATTATAATCTACCATTCCATTTCATAATCAAATCTACCATCCATTATATGTCCTTGTTTACCATCCATGGCCACACTTTCCTTTATAGAGGCTACAAAGATACCTTGTCTTGATGCTTGAAGGAATCAGAACCAATGACCAATGAAGATCACAACAGCATTCTTGAAAACCAAATATGAATCAAGTTCTTGATAGATAAATTATTCATATGAGGTGTGGGTTAAAAATTAACATGATCAAGTATTTTATTTGTATCATTTGTTGATTAGGATGTGTATCTCCCCATCAATAGGAACAATAGAATCAAAAACCACACCCAGGCCAAAAACATGTACCATATCATTTCACATTGCCATTGCCATTGTTACATATATATTTTTTCCCTTGTCACATTTTCCTACCATTTATCCTATCACTTGGGGGCAACCCTCTTACCATTTTATCCAATCTATCAAAAATCATCATTATCCTTAGCAATATCATGCCATCTTATCATTCCATTCCTATCTAGACCAAAGCTTGTTTTTCAGTTATCCTACCTAATCCTATTTTGATATTGGTTCATTTGGTTCTTCCTACACATTTTGTGAGAAGATTCCAATCAATTTTCAACAATCAATCTGATTCATGTTTATAATGACAGTCTATGAAAGTAGTGTGATAGTTGATCTGGCAAGATATCTTTCATCCCATCAAGCTTGTTTATGTGAGTCTAATTATAACCACCTATGGGTAAATCAATGTCTCACTAGTCTTGATACTAATTATAACTACATATGGGAAAATTAGTATCATTAACCTATGCCATTGTATCCAAGTTATAACCACTTATGTATAAACTAGGGGTAACACTTGTTTATCATGCATTACCGCATCACCTTGCCATTACTATTTTCATTTGACTAGCTATTTGCCGAATTTGTGAATTTGTTGGGATATAGTTGGTTTTTCCTCACCTTTTATGTGGATGGAATTAATATGACTTGAGGTTATTTTGTGACTTTTTATGTCATGCTTAATTCATGTTGAGGTCACCTTAGTCCCCCTTTCCATATGCTCTCACCATTTTGTGAGCAACCTAAGCCAAATGCTCTCATCATTTGGTGAGCAGGTATCTTGTTATTATCTAACAAGTTAAGATACCTCAAAATGCCAAAAATATTCATAACATTTCAAAAATCCAAAAATATTTATCCTTTCTAAGCCTAGTCAGTTATCCTTGATTTGCTTTATTGGGGTATTGCCATTATTAGGATGTTTTCTTTTACTTTTATTTTTAGGATTTTTATTTTTTTGTTTATTTTAGGTTGTTTGTTTGTTTGTTTTTTTTGTTTATTTGTTCACTTGCCTATTTTTTTGCTTCCATCACTATTGCCTTGACTCAATCTCTATGTGTTTATTGGGTGATTCCTTTAGCACATTATTCTTGAGTCTATCCATATTCGTACATCAATATTATCATCATAGTTTTTATCGTTAGTGTATTATTTTTTAGTGTTTATTGGATATCAGGAGTCAGTCCTTATGCATATTTTATCCAAGTCTTCATGGTGTTCTATCATTAAGCCTACTATCACATGTTACAACAAAAACTAGCTTCAGGAAGGTCTATAATCAATGGAGTTGTAGAAGTTTCTCTTTGACACCTTGGTAAATCTTTCCATCCCACCCTTGATCAAATCAACCCAATGACCATTCTATTTGTATCATTACTATTCAAGCTGAGCATATCCTCATTGGCAAGTATAACTGAATCATTCACACTAATCAATCGTATTCTTCTATCCTTCTCTTTCATCACTTTACACTCGATCATCTTTAATATGTATTCCAGGTTATATCCTTGAGTTATGCTTGATAATAAGTCCTAACTAGGGCACAATTATATTTATCCAATATAAGTCCTCTTAAATGATTATAACTACCTATGGGCAAATCATTATTTTGACTTTTATTCTTGATTATAACTACCTTTGGGCAAATCAGTGTCCTTTTTACATCAATGCATGAAAGCATTTTCTCATTTGGATTAATCTCAATAATGGGTTAATTCCACCTTTCTTCTTATTTATTTTCAAGGGATTTTCCATCAATAATGTGATGGCCACTCCCTCAAGGGGGCATCATCATAAGCTTCCCAAAAACCATTTGGAGCTTTGTTCTTCAACCATCATCTTCTTTTTAGCATACAGGCCATTTCACATTATTTGAGAAGATATTTCTTTTCCTATGGTTTTCAACATCTTCCCAAATAGGAGCAAATTTTAGACACCTAAATCTGGCCACCAATGACCTCCAACCAGGCTTTTGACCAATTTCCACCTAGAATGCACAATTTGGCATAAAAACACTAAAACATGCTAAATGATGTGAAACTAACATTTTCAAGTGCCTATTTTGGCTAGGGTATCATTAAATAGGGTAATGTGATTTGTGGGCTAGCTAACTTTGATCAAATCATTTTGAGTCAAAATGCTAATTTTGCACTTGGGTGCTCTGGATTGCTCTTTCCTATCAAATCCTCTTGCATAAGACACATGCCTTTGTTATTTATTATTGGTAACATCCTAAATGGGATATAGTTCCAATGCATCTGACATCACCTTCTAATTCCAATCCAGTTGAATTTTGGACCAATAACAAGACATTCTGATCAATTTGAGTAATTTGGGCACAAAGTGTTTAAACATGATTAAGAGCTAATTAACCCAAATCAAGGCCTAATTAATAATTCCATGGAAACTTGTTAAATAATTTGTTTTGGAAATGAATATTGAATATCTACATCATTAGGTGACCTCATTTCTTTGGAAGACATCCCTAGGCCATAAATGCCATAAATATCAGGATTCATGCCCTCCATGCCTCATCAATGCCTTCCATGATGCCCTCCATGCATCTTAATTTCCCCTTCTTCCAATTTCATGATGAGGATAATTATAAACTTAATTCAAAAAATTAAATTAATCCTCAACCACACATCTCAATCTTAGGATGGATGGTTCAGGTTGATTCTAGACATTCTCAAAAATCTATAAATAGAGAGGCCATGAACATCATTTCTAAGCTATTTTGGTACAAATTTATAATGCATAAATATCTTCAAGAAGCCATTTCAATTAGTGTTACCATGCCAAATTGATTCCAAGTTAAGCCAAACCACAAGCCAAAGGTGCCAAAGGTGCCAAAGGAGAGATGGGGGTAGCCAAGTTTCCATTGCCAAGGACTTCATGAGCACAAGTCGGGCGAGCCACCACTACAAAGGCATTTGGAGCATCCAAGGAAGGTGAAGTAATTTTTGTGTTTTATTCCCTACTTTTTAGTTATGTTTTCCATTTGTTTTTGTTAGCTAAGCTCTCCCTAGTGTCTATTCCTAGATATGTTATGATATTTAGTGTGTTCCTTTCATTTTGTTTTCATTTTGGAACTAACATGATACTAACCATCCTCTCTTGAGTCAAATTCCTAGATCACAATAATAATTATGGATCAATCACAAATTTTGGTTCTATTGATAGATGCATATAAAGAAGAAATTGGAATTAGCATCATACTTATGAAAAAACCATACCATGATCTATATTCATTTGATTTTAATGATATGGTGGAATCCAATCTTTTTACCAAAAACCAATCCATAGCAGCACAACCAGTAGCCTTAGATATTCAACACCCTATACAAGGATTAGATGCAAAGTGAATAATTGAGCTCCCTACATTTGGCCAATTGCATGAAGTAATGATTACATATTTTAGTTTATAAAATTAAGGCACGTTATATATGTCCAAGGATGCGTCCATATTCATCAACCTAGAAATAATGGCAAGAGAAACATGACTTTTATCATGAAGAAAATCTTATTTGTCATACAAATCCAAGGTCCATCCCTTTCACTCATATACTATAGAGAAGTATTTTATGGCATTTAGAGGGATCCCTATTTACATTACCAATGATATTATGGTGTGAGTATTGTTTTAATATATTACCAAACACTTTTGGAAAACTACCAAAATTATGAGGTAACCTACCAAAGGGGTCATCGATATTACAAATCAAATGGTCTAGTAGAATGAGAACTTAAATTGTCTTGAGTTTTTAGTCTTTGAACTCATCAAAAAAAATTATAAGGTATTCAATGGCACATATCAAAATTTACAATACCAATTATTAGTATTAATCCTCTATTTCACACAATGAAATTCTCCTAATGATTTAATTGTACCTAATGTTGATATACGGCCTAGGATATCTAGCATGGGACCACCTTCACCAATATTGTGTAAACCAAGACAAGTCAATATTATGATAAGTTTGGTTTAATTAATGAATGATTGGTGGAGGTTAAATGTCTCATCATTTCACACCCTCTATGCCAAAATACATCATAAAATACATGGGGCAACATGGATCTATTACAAATCTACATGATACCTTTCAAATTAGAGTCTATGAGTTGCAGATAGCCACTTCATTTCCCTTCTTCATCACCATTTTGGATTCAAAGGTATAAATCCTATGATAAGAATCTCTAGCTATCAGAATCATTCAACCATTTTGATCAATGCCTCCAAGCGTACAACATCCATTGTCACAGTAACCCCCAACATAGCCATAAGCCAAAGCATAGAAAGTTGCATAGACATTAATATCCCCATTAGAGAATGCTAATGGGAAAATAAAGGCATTGATTTAGAGGATAATGACACCTCCTCCACAAAATAGGAAGACTCTTAGAACCAACCCCTAGCTTAGAAACATAAATGTACCCAATGTTATTGTGAAATATGATCTCACAGAACTTGGCATCATGGAGGAAGAAGTTTACAATCCTATGTTGGAAGACTGGCATAGAGATATATGAGGATTAAGACTTAAAATATTTTTTATTTTTTAAATTAGTGTGCACATGTCAAGTGTGCAAAAATTTCCCAAAAATTCTAATGGTTGATATCCCCAGACTTCTATCTTTAATCATAGTCAAAACTATCGTAGAGGAATAAAAGAGAAAATGTAGAATAATAGTCATCTTCCAAATCATAAAGAGAGTAGGATAATCTATAGTATAAGGTGTGTAGCCACAACTAGAGGTAGCATAAGGCACAAAATAAAAAACCAATCCATTAATAGCTACTTATGCATAGACCCATATCACATAAAACATTGAAGACCTCTCCCTCCATTTTAGAATGCATGCACTCATTAGTCACACCACAAGTGGTGGATGAGATTGAGTCTGGATAAAAACAAGTTAAGGGAAAATATATCATTGAGACAAATCACCCATATAAACACCTAAAGAAGGTTCTCCTTCCACCTACCCACACAAAGGAACTAGTAATCCAACACACAGTGATGACATCATCTCCCTCTCTTTCCCCTCATGATTCACCAATTTATTCATCTTTTTCCCTGTATCTATATCCATATTCCCCCACTCATGCATATGAATCTCAATCAAGTGAACACCAATATATATATAGTAGCCAAAGTTGCATGAGGATATCATAGTATAATAGGAAGTTTTAAAGGAAAAAATAGTGCAAGAAAAGGCATAAAAAGAAGTAGAAAAGAAAACAAAGAATGAGGAGAGGAAGAAGAATAAAAAATAAGTTATTTTGCATAAAAATAAGGAGGTATAAAATAGAAATATAAGAAACAAGAGAAAAATAAGAAGGTTGAAATCATATCCAAATCATAAATACTAAACATGTATAGAAAACCAAAACTCAATAACTATCTAGCACATCACAAGGCTCTAGATCAACCCAGAGAGGCATACAAGAAGAAGCCTCAAGGCATAGACCAATATCCATTTAATTTTTTAGGATGTCCCAACACCATTAGTGTGGAGGAAAAAATTCACACTCCTTATGGCACATATCTAACACCAGCTAGTAATGTTAATAGTTGTGAATTATTCACTATTTGAGGCTATGATATCATAGGAAGCATCACTTGAGGTAACCAATTTATCCCTATAAAAGTAGATTGAGGTAACTGTGTCATTCCAATATTTCATAAAATGCATCTAAATTGAAATAAGATATAACCCAATGTAAATAGATTAATGCATAACTACATCACCACCTTAATAAGGCCAAATAGATCATTAATGATACATTCCATGAAGTTGTAATTCAAGTCATGGGAGACTAATTAATTTCTAAGAAGCAACTCATATCTCTTATGTCCCAGCTTATAAAATACTGGCTCATTGTATATAAGTTGCAATAGCTTCAAATGTGAGATCATAACTTGAAGGTAGAAACATAGGCTATATTTGATCTTATTGAGGAATACGATCAAGTATTTAACACTATTATGATCCATTATTGACACATGGATATAATCATGTTTGATAGGAAGTAGCATCTAAATAACACCTGGATTAAATCCAACTCAAGCCAAAGTAGCAATGGTGAACCATTGGGATATGTCTGAGTAGTTGGATGTCATAATAAATATGTCTATTGATTCAAGAGATAATGTCATGGAGAAGATACAAACATGGAAAAATGATATGTTTCATTATACATTTTTTGGCATTCAGATGTAGAGTCATGCATATAGATTGGAGGAGATTGCATTAGAAATTCAATAGAAAGGGTCACATAATAGGTCCACCCTCATGATAATAGAGGATGATGACATACATAATATAAAGATATTCCAAGTTCCTTTGCACACTATGATAATATGGTATGGTAATATCTCATTGATTAAAATATGTTAAATAAATACTTGTCCCATCAATTCTATCATATAGATTATCAAGGAGCCCAAATTCTTCCCACCAAACAAACTCTAGAAAGAGCTCCAACAAATCAAAATTGTTAAAGTCACTAGCTAGCCATTCATTCATATAAAATAGCTATGATGGTAGATTATGCAAGTGAAAATTCATTAAAAATAATTCTAGCAAAACCATATTTGTAACTTCCTTCAGTTCCAACAACATAATATATGCCTCCACCTTCTCTCTAGGTACTATGAGGTCAATATTTTGATTTTTTTGAATTTTTTTAAGGAAGGCCTTAATCATTATGAGTGGGTCAAGATGGTTGAAAACCCATAAAGGGTGGCCCCTTGGTTATTCAAATCTATGAAAACCCTATAAGGGCAATATATTGGTACATTGCTTACTTGAAAACTTGCAAGGGAAGATAAGTAACGTGCAAGAGGTGAAAACTGGTAAACATCACCTTGAGTGATTATCATAAGTAATTTTTTGGACCAATCCCTTAGCTTAGGTAATTATAATATCTTTATAACAAGGTACACTTCCTACAACTTTGTTTGAGGATGACACAACTATTTAAGTTTTGGAAAGTGAAGGTAGTAGACATAGGATTGTAAAATCATAGGGTGTAGATGCATGACAAGTGTGTGATGTATAAAAAATTTTATAACGTATATATATTTTTTATGTTCATCCTATGTATGTATCCCAAAATATTATAAAATATGAAAAGATTCATTTGAGCTAGAAATAGAAAGATAGAATGTGAATTGTAGAGCTTTGGAAGTTTTATCTATAGGGATTAATTGTAAATAAAATATTCCAAAAATATAGAGATTAATATATAGATCTGATGATGGGTTTTATAAATGTATTTTTATAATTGTATCATGCATAGTGTATACTCTATTTTACTTGCATCTATATAATTTCATAACATGAATAAACATTTTTTATAATTCAAAGTCTACATTTTCCAAATAAACTCTTAATTTTTAACTAAATGAATACTCAACCTTTTAATAACTTCATATACATTTTTAACATGTATCCTAATTCACACATAAACACACATTAGTATGTTTTTATGGGTTTTATAGGAACCTCTACTAATAACCTAGGTTTGCAACATCATTGGCATTGAGTTTATCTCCCTTTTTAAGGTGGCATGATATTTAATATCCTCTTTTGTGGACTTCTAGATATCCCACATCCATCATTTGGAGAATACCAAATCGAATGCTCTGGTGAATGACATCTTGGATTTTCTAGTTTGATGCCACTTTTTATCCCTTCTTATATAAGAACTACAGGTAGAGCTACATTTGGATCACACAGAGCTCAGATTTGTACCAACTATATCACACTAATGATATTTCATCTTCCACTATTCTCATTAGGTGAGTGCAAATGATGTTCTCTATTTTCTTTTTTATTGTCTCTTTATTTCTTTCTGATTTGGTTTCTAAGTACTACACAACACTCTTTGTTATGATAAACATTGGTTACTTGTACCTCAAGGTCATATGTAATTATTATTCCGTGTACCCTGCCCCTCCCTATGATTATATTTTTTTTCATCATGTTTACAACCATACACAAAGAGACGATATTGACCATAAATAATCATTTATAGATATTTTTAACCTTCCTACACTCTATTTGTCCTTCCCACAACTTACTAGACCTTATTACACCAAGTCAACCCTCATTCAAGCTTGTTGGACATCATAGGTAGTGTTGTGGCCTAGGTTGCTAGTTTTATAGTAAAACCAATGGCCTAGACTACTCATTTTCTTTATGTTTCATATCTTAGGATAAAACTTGTCCAAAATGTGTCTATTTTAGTCTGAACTATTTCTAAATGGCTAGAAATAGTCATTTTTTGGTGAGTTTAACTTTTGGCA
Source organism: Torreya grandis (assembly GCA_037957365.1). Classification (NCBI taxonomy): domain Eukaryota; kingdom Viridiplantae; phylum Streptophyta; class Pinopsida; order Cupressales; family Taxaceae; genus Torreya; species Torreya grandis. The sequence goes on along the minus strand of JARHVA010000225.1, from coordinate 5,943,482 downwards.
TACATATATCAATTTTAAACCTATTTCACAACCCATATTCTTCATCTCTTTGACTTCTACTCTTATTTCTCCTCCCTCTTGAGATAAATTCCCACTTTCACTTAATATTTGGACTAGATTCACCATTTTACTCCATAGTTTCTCATGCATTCATTATTACTTTCTCTCATGTTGTATCATTTGGTATCACACTTGATTTATGCACTTAGATTGAATTTCACACCTCTTACTTATTCCTACCTCACATGATCTCTTATGTAGTTATCATTAGATTAGATAAATCTCTTCAAAAAACTTATTCTTCCTCTGATCAGGACCAAACTTGGACTTTTTGTTAGAAGTTTCTTGCATTGTTTTTGAGCATGATATGAGGGCACCTTGATTGCAAAGTGAAATCATTATTTTTTCCTACTATAGTGTTATTTCTAGAATTATAGATTACATTCTAGGGCTATATTCATTTTTGACAATAATTTAACATAGAATATGAAAAGCTTATGCATTTCCCTTTGAAATGTATTTCTTTTGAAATTGTCTTTCATAACCTAGGACTGCATGTTTCTAAATCATTATTTATTCTTGAGATTGATTACTTGTTTAGATATCTTTACTTCCCTATTTAAATCACATTATTTATTTCCTTTATTTACTTTAATTATTATGTTTAGACTATTAGAGATACATGCTTCTATTTTAAACTTGATCACTCTAGCCCTGGCCTAGTTTTGTAAGTTTGTATTTGGCCTAGTGCAAGTTAGAAAACCTAATAGCTACCTTAGACATCTAGTGGCTTCATGTGTCCTTCATCCCAATAGGTGTTTATTATGACCCCTCTACCAAACCCTAGTGGTTCATTTTGATTCTTGGAGATACATATACCTAAGATCCACTAGTGAAAAAAGGTCAATTATAAAGTGATTATAAATGTGAAAAATAAAACCCGAAAGAAATACCTATGATTCACAGGGGAAGAAAAGGTTGACTATAAATTGATTGTAAAATGAGAAAAGGTAGTCATGCATGTTGAAAATTTAAATGCTAAAATTTTGAAATAACATGATATAATAAATTCATGAACAACAAGCATCACATATTCTAAAAATAATAATAATAATAATATGAAATCCAATTATATGACAATGTGAACAATATGATATGACTCAATTATATACATAAAACTTTCATGAAATATATTAGCATACATCATCTATAACATCTTATAAATCCTATTTTAGTTGATAAATGAATCTAATCATGGTCTCCTCTACTCTTTCTAAGAATCATACTAATATTTCCTAGTAGATGAGCTTTAAATAAAAAGTGGGTACACTTAAAGGAGGAGGTCTTAAAGTTTCTTTATGAGAGTTATCTATGCAATGAAAATGTGATGCCATGGAACATAGGTAATTTAATTGATGGGATGGATTTTATCATAATTTAGGTTGTTCCTCCATCTTAGATGGATTGTGTGAGTGTTGGTGATGTAGAGCATGCACAAGTTTCACAAACTAGTCCTTTCTCAATGGATCACTTTCATAGCTTAGGCTTATGAAACCAATCAAATTGAAAAATTAGTGGATATCTATACTAATTTTAGAATCCCAAATATTATATTTATTAAAATAATCTTACATAAACCTTCTAACTCCTTGTCACTATTTTCCAACATTTTACCTTACACTCATGCAACTCTACCCACTCAACTAGCTTTCCTTGTAACCCTTTTCTACCTGTAAATAAGATTTTAAGGAGAATTACCAGTAGTTATGAATTTATAAATTTATTTTCTATTTTTTCCTATTATTACACACCTATGTGTCAATTTTTAGGACCTAACTCACTCCCTGGGTCCATTTGCTTTCTTGTAGCCTTCCAAATTAGGCCTCTTTTAACCCTTAGACAACACCTCAGTCTATAAATATGTACTCCCTAGTCTGTATGGTCTTATAAATGGATTAATATCTTAGGTCACATAAAAACACACAATATTACAAAATTTTGTGATTTTTCAAGGCTTACTTTTCTCACAATGGTCAAACCCCTAGTTGTTAGGGTTTAGGGTGACTGAGCAGGCCGAGGACATAAAAAATTACACATAAAGAACCAAAAATGGTTTCAAGAAAAAAAAACTAATTTTAATGGGTCTAAATATGTTTAAATAAACTTTTTTATTATTATCATGTTCTCAAAACCCTTGAGGCACTCATAAAATAAGAAACTCGGTCCTTTTGTTGATTGTACTCTGCTAACTAAAACAAAGTCAAATAGGGTTCATCATCTTTTCAAAATTTAAAGACTCCATGACCAATAAATGGTTTTTATCACCTTTTATAACTATAATAAACCCTTAATAACCTATTTTTTTAATCAAAACAAGATTCAATACCAAGTTAAAATATATACAGACTTCTAAGCTTTAGGTTTGTATACTTACCAAGAGCAAGGTTTATGACTGAAAGTGAAACATAACCAACATACACCAATAGTATATTGAAACAAGATATTTAATTTCTATTCATACATGTTTTAATTAATTAAGGTATCTACAAGAATCCATAAATAAAAGAATTTATACTCAAATTACCTTTTGAACAAATTGAATGAGTGCATTTCATGTCTGTAGATTGTCTATCTCTTCAAATAGTAACATTTTCAATTAAATTAAAATTTTCCTATCTCAAATAAGATCAAATAATTTTTTCATAACCTTTATCAACAAACAAACAATCATGTTTCTCACCACAATGATCATCCAAACATACATAGCTTTGTTTCAACCATGCCAATACCATGTACATAGTATTTCAATATCACCATCCTTCTTTATTCATCATGTTTTCGTATTTACATATCAATTCCTTATCAAATTAAAATGGAATTCACTCTGAAAACATCAAAACTAACTCTCTAAAACTACTCCAAGAAGCATAACTAATTCTTGGGTCTTTCCCACGTTGAGGTCATTGAATTACATTAACTTTTTCATGTTTTTTCCAATATGACCAATATACGACCATGAATATAGACTAAATAACATATTAAGTACCATTACATATCCTTAAGACCTCTTATAAATGTTCCTAAACCTTTCTACCTTCATAAAATTCATGTAAATCTTTCAACAAGGCTTGAAAATTCAAATTTTCAAATAGAGGCATTTTGGTAGGAAAATCCATAATTCAAATTTTATGCAACTTTTGACAACCTAGATCACACCTAAAGAAAAATTAGGACCTCTTACACCTATTAAAAACTTAAAATACTAATTTAAGCCACAATTGAATCCATTTTGGGGTCCTTAAGGGATGCCTCTGCATCAGTTGGGAAATTTTGGGTGGGGCCTTGAAAAGTCTATGAAATGTTGTTAGAGAGTTGTACACCTATCTATGTGATGTGTATAATTGATGCCAAATAGAATACATTTCCATATGTTTTTGGATATAATCTGGTGTAATATATAGTGGTGACATGTTCTAGATACTAGTAATCTTATTTACGTCGATACATAGTGCATCAAGATATTTATGAAGAGCTCAAAATTGGGTTGAAAAATACATACTAGTACCATAGAAGATACAAGAGTTCCTAAGAGTATCAAACTAAGGTGGATGGTTATTTATGGTGGGATTTGGGTCTTTAAGCTTCTATTATGTTAAAAATATTTGATATGCTCTATAATCTTTTCTTAAATGACTAGATGCCTTATGAAACTTGTAACACTGTTCATCTTCTTGGGTAGGTGGGTGTCATACCACATCTGATTATATTGGGGTTTGTCTATAACATCATCAAACAAATCATCACTATCAAAGCATATAATAGTAGACTCATAAACTTTGTTCTTATTTAGATATCTCAAGTACACTCTACATTGGTATTAATAGTGGCCATAGACATTATTGAAGGAAAATAATGTTGCTACTAATATGGGATTCAACCTTTGTGTATGACATATCATTGTGGATAGGATCTCTAGAGGAAGAAAGCTTAAAGGATCAAAAAATATAGAAAATTATTATGGTCGAGTCATGGATATATCCTAAAGTATGTTTTGAAGAGGCTCAAATTTAACAAGAGTGATATGTGTGGGAGAATCTAGAATGCACTCCATATCAGACCTATGGACATCAACCAAAGGAGAATTAATATCAATTAAATTATAAGGATGTAAAATTATGGAAAATAAATTAATTCTATAAGATGTATATTTATTATAGGAGCATTAGAGAGAATGATATTTTATAACTTATGTATCCTATCTTGGGTGTAGCCAAACAAGTATGGATTATTAAGGTTATAACTATCATCATAGTCAAGAGTGGTAAGATCAATATTAAGGGCTTTGACTAATATATCACTAGAGGATGAATGGGAAGTGAAATTATTTAGAATGACCATAGAAGTAAGAATCTCATCAACATACTTCTTAGGAGAATGAGGCTATAAGGAGGAAGGAAACTAAGCTATGATGTTAGAGGGGAGATCTAATGTTTTGATCTTTAGACTGATCTGATTCAACTCATCATCATCAAAATATAAGAGGTTAGGTGGGATATTTCCCACAACCATGGGATGACCACTTTAACCTCATTTTGAAATGATGTGATAATTAAAGCATTGGTATTCATGGAAAAGAATGCTAAGCAAAGGTTCAAATGTTAGAATTTTAAATACACCAAAATCTTAGAATTGTACAAAATTCTAAGGGTTAGTATCTCCTTTAATATTGTGGGTAACACCTTTGTAAGTAAATTTTATGCATTGACATGCAAAATAGGGCATTACCCTTGTGCGATGAGTTTAGGGACAACCAAGCAAATTTCTGTGTGAAAAATGGAAGTTGAATATATTAACTTTAACTCCAATCATGACATGTGGGACTATGATAAGGATATAAATACATCCTAAATGATGAATTTTTATTTTATCATATCCTTGGCACATTATTTGGGTAGACTTAAGATTACATTCTAAGTATCCTAAAGTTTTGATTAATTTTGAGGTGAATTAGGTGTAAAATCCTTCATATTCAATGCATGATTGACTCAAATATGACAACACTTGGACACTAATGAATAGTATAAGATATTCCACACAAATTAATATTTCATTTGGGATCATATAGGTTATAGTAAATTTTTATGAAAGAGAGACATCTATTTTTTGGTCAAGTTGGATGGACAACTCTTCACATTGTTTTAAAATAATTTCCTTGGACTTAGGCAAGGTATCTTCTTACCCCATATGTGGTGGTGAAGGAATGTTCATGTTTATTAAGAGTTTCATAAGTCTATTTATGTGATGTGGAGAATTCCTCATGAGATCAAGGAATGGTATTTGATAATGGAACTTACATATATATACTTTGGGGTCCCATTCATCAAAACTAATATGATTTGGATAATATTATAAAAAAGGCATGGAATTATAAATCAGATCAATTGTATAAGAATCAAATCTAGACTGAATATGATTTGAAATTAAAACATGTGTTCTTGCCATTATTGATATAGTTGAGGTAGGATGAACTAATGGTATTATCCTAATCAATGTAGTTGGTTACATGGAAACATCATAATCATATTTTATTGACTTGGCCAATACAATAGAATTACTATTGAGGGTAGCTATAAATTGTATTATCTTGGCTGGTATAATAAAAACATAATTTGCTAAGGGAGTAGACTGTATTAAGCTAGCTAATATAGTTGGACTTGATCTAGAAGCAAAATATTGTACCATGTTGGTTGGTACAATTGGAATAGATTTTGATAGAAAAATATATTTCATCAAGATTATTAATACAGTTGTGAACATAAGGGACTACACCAAGTTGGATGGTACAATTATAAATGAAGAAAATTTACCAGGTTAGCCAGTGTATTTGGGATATCTTAAAGTATAGAGGTTATAATTTCCTCATATTTGGTGTCAAAAAAAGAGGCAAAGGGTTATACTAAAATATTATTTAATTAGGATAATGATTATGAATATGATGAGGATAAGGATCAATATAAGACACTATGCACTTAATTTTGTTCATATTGACCAAGTTTTCTAAAACATTAGAATAATGTATGTTAAATGTGGTTTCAATAACATTATTAGATGGTGGCTGATTTTTATTATGGTTTGGAAGTATATTAGAGTAAATATTAAGGTGAGATTTGGCTACCTTATAATAAGCTTGTTGTCATTCTTGGATCATGGCTTCATGATCGAATTTTCAACCAAGTAATAATTCAAAACAATGTGTTTAACATGTTTTCATGTATCATGGGAATGTCCCCATTTTTTTAGAATTAAAAAAAAATTGGTCATATCAATAATCACTAAGATGGGAAGTATTGAATTATCTAGTTGAGGGTTTATGAATACATTTCATAATCTCATATAGGTAAAGAGGCTAGTGAATTTCATAATTATTGATTTGTGAAGGAGGAGGAGGAGGCTAGAATAGACTTCCATTTATAGGTTGGGAAAGTCTCACTTCATCAAAACTTCTTGGCATAATAAAATAGATGATTCTCTTTGAATTGTATGTGTCTAAAACACCATCATTTGTAGAAATTTTTTTATATTTCAAAAGCATTCAAATCCCAAGCTTGGGTTGGGAAGGCTCAAATTACCTTATGATAAAATCTTAGGGTTTGGATTGATTGAGGGATTCTTCCAATGATTTTCGAGAGAGAGTCTTAATGATGTATTGTAGTTTATGGTTAAGTTCATTGGTAAATAAGTGGAAGAGGGTGTATTCATACTTTTTATGTTCACCTTTATTTTCTATGGCTTTCTAACATTTGATGAAGGCTTGGGAAATATCATTATTCACTTGTTTACAATTGATGAAGTGAGCTAAAATAGTTTTAGGTAGATCATTACATTGAAACTCCTAAGCCAATGTGTTAACTATGTCTTCAAAACTAGAGATGGATTTGGACTTGAGTTGGTTGTATTTGTCTGAAGTGTCACCAAGGAAGGTTTTGGCTAGTAGTTTGGTGGTAGTAAAGATATCAAGATTAATCCAATTTTTATAGAGATTTACAAAGGATTTCAAGTGTAAATCAAGATCATTGGATTAAATATAAGTGATAGAAGGAGAGATGTCACCTATGTCAATGTTTGAAATTTGAGGATCCAATGGTTCATTTTGGATATGTTTGATGGCTTTATTGTGAAGCGATGGTTTCAAAATGAGATTACCATGAGCATCTCTAAGGGTATTGGGGGGTAATTCAATATGAAACTCCCCACTAAAGTATTTTAGGGTGATTTTTCATTTGCATAATTTGGGAATTATTTTTGGATTGGAATTTACCCATTTGGATCATTACTTGTAACATTATTTGATGAGAATCAATATCATTTTAATTAGAGTTGAAAGCTTGAGTAGCTTGTTGAGATGTGTTATATGTGGCATTAATGTTGGTGTTAAAATGGTCACTTTAGGTATGCCCACTAAAGAAAAGGCTTGCCATGTTAGTAGCAATACTAGGCATGGTGGATGAATAGGGGAATGAGGAAGTTGCATGTTGACTTACCCCAAGTATGGTAGAAAACCTAGGAGCATGGGAAGGAGATATTTTCAAATGGGGTTCCATCATGAGGTGGTAGATAATTGTAGGGTCCTTGCCTTTGTGCTTGAAATGCTCATGTAGATCTATGATCATTTGATTTATATACTCAATATCATAGTTCCTCTTCTTATTCATAGTATTAAGGTTGGTAATCTTGTCTAATTGTCCTAGGGTTGTAATGTGGTTCATATCTTTTAGATCTTGTTGAAGCCACATGATAATTTTTTGGATTCTAGACTTGAGTCATGTAAAATTTATAAGGTATGTGATTCTTTAAGGGGACTCTATGGGGATTGGTTAATTCCATATCATTAGAATCATTGTTAAATCCTTGGAATTCATGTCAGGTTTTCTCTTTAGATTAGTAAAAAATGTACTCCATAGAAGAAGAGAAAATATTATTTATATTGTGTTAGATGATTCAATTAATTATATAAGAGTCCTAAAATCAAATTGTATCATCCTGACCAATATAATTGGGAATTGAAACTAGAAAAATCAAACTATATTGAGTTTCTAACCTAAAGTATGGTAACAATAAAAAGTGTATCAGGATAGCCAATACATTTGGTTGGAAGATGGTAAAAAAAGATTATATTAGGATGACTGATACAAATAGGGAGACAAAAAAATGTATCAGGTTGGCCGATTTAGTTAGATAAACACACAAAATTGTATCAAGTTGGTCAATTTAGTTCACACACAACATAGAACAATATTATCTAGTCAATATAATTTATAAGACAAGCAAAATGAAATTAAACTAACTATTTACAAAAACCAAGATATGGAGGTAAACTAAAAAGGGTATTTTTGAGTTAAAGGCTCTCATATATACTGATCTCAATCATAAATATTTAATACAAATATGAAGGCACTAGCCATAGAGGATTCCATTGTTCCCATGGTTACACTATCCCATCTATAAGGTATGTTGAAAGTAACTCCTCAAGCTTAACCATTTACTAGTGTGCTAAAAAATCAAGTGGTTATAAATCTTACTATAGGTCAAAAATATAAATCATCAATAATTATGATATACTATGAGGTATATGGAAACTAAAGTCTATAAATGGTGTTTTTTAATGGCTTAAGTATTACAAAAATACCACTCACACCATGATATAGGTAAAATTGACAACCACTTGGCTTAGAATGAATACACCTATGGATTTTTAAACTATCAAAACATACTTTCTAGGGAAAAAAAATCTAAATCTAAATCTAAAATGATATATTGAAATATAAATTTGTAGTGTGCAATGGATTAAACAAGAAAACATAATGGTATGGGGCTAGTTGGATTGTCAAAACTAAAATTGATAAAAGATAATTTTATCAGATTTGTTGATGCAATTGAAAACACATGCATAACTATATCAGGTTGGTTGATATAATCTAAAAACATAGAATGGAATCATGTTGGTTGATACCATTCACAAATATACAAGTAATGGTATATGTAGGTTGGTAGATCTAGTGAGACTAGAAAATGTATGATGGTTTGGAATATTTTACTATGAATATAGAAGGATAAACATTAAACTAATCCAACCTAAGGAGGAATAAGGTTTACTTTGGGTTCACAAGAATATATGCACAAGCTAAGATGACCTACAACTATCCTCTTTGTCCCAATAGTCTAGGACTCAAATAAATTGAATCAAGTAGAGCCTATGTATACATGGAAAATAGAGTAAAAACCAATGATATATTTAGATCTGGTAAAGGGTAACCTAAACTTAAATTTCAAGATGAAAGGGTTCCAAATTGTAATCCTATAACACAAGGATATAACTCTCACTAGACCTCAACAAAGGCAACTAGTTGTAACTATGGTTGTAAATATGCAATTAAAATAAATGGTTGTGAAGGGGAACAAATTAAATTAAAATATGAGTTAGAATGATTGTAAATGGGTAAAGTGCAATGGTCAACCAACTGCGGTCCTCTACAACCTAAAGTGTTAAATGATCATTCTAAGCAATTATATGTCTACAACAACTTATTCGGTCTAGGTAAGAGCCTAAACAAGGATACACACACATACATCCATAATGCATTAAAAAAATAAATGTCTAATTGAAAATTTTAATAGAGGAAAGAGTAGAGGGATAAAATTACCTACCTTTGGGTGGACCCATCAACACTTCAATATCATTGTTGGTTCAAGTGGACTTTACAAGAGAATGTTGTAGTCTGAATACTTAAAATAGTTTGATAAATACATATATATCCTTAGTTAGGAACTCACAATGATTCCTCCTTTTGAGCTTCAATGTCACCACAAGATAATACTCCCAATATGATATTCTAATCCACTAACTCTCCCAAATACTTCCTTAGGGCATAAATGCAAGCACAAGTAGAGTGTATGAATGTGACATGCTATAAATGAAATCTGACTCCTATATATGATATTCCAATAACCCAAACCAAGCTTAAAATATAGTCAATGGTATCATCAAGGATGATCCATTTATAATATGTTGGTTGGAATGGAAAGGTATCATCTGGGCTGATACAATATAAATGTTAGAAGAAAAACTTAGAACAATATCGAGCTGATTGATATAGTACAAGAAGGATAAAGGTAAAAAAATAGATGATATCAGCCAAATCAATATTTTAGGAGTTATGGAAGCTAGTAAATCTATATAAAAATTAGAAAAAAAGGATAGACAGATAAAAATTTAGATGAATTCAAATTGATAGTAGTGATGGTGTAACAAGATATAATTCCAACATCACTCAAAAAGTACCATGATTTGTTACCACCCCATTCTTAGTGCACCCTTTAAGGCATGCACTCAGGGAGATTGATGTGTCAACAAGATGTTGTAAGATAAAACATCAATAAATGATAAAGTGAAAAATATTATGTGTATACATCAATATTTCATAGTTCCATGCACTTTAAACAAAGCCTTTCAAAGTAGGGACCACTCTGTGACTCTATGTCCTAGAGACAACGAGAGACTACCACATATCTTTATTTTAGTGGCATGATAAATTCAAGAGGGGATAAGATTTTTAATATAGTAAGGAAGTGTTGCATATGATTATAACATAGGTTATCATGAAATTATATAGAGGCCAAATATAAATTATAACAAATTCACACAGTCTATTGAATTTCACATTAAAGACAAAGAATCCTCTATGACTCTATTATTATGAGGTAATGAGGAATGGTCATGTGTATTACTATATGTGAACATAATAAATAGAAAAATATAATGAGCCTTGGAGTCAACAATGCCACATTACACAAGATAATTCCACATGGTTGTGACTAATGTAAAGGTGGAGAGTGTAGACCTAAGGAAATAAAATTTTAATGTCTAATCATTTTTTTAGCTATGAAAAATATATTTAAAATTATAAAACACTCCCTAACCTCATGACTATGACCCAATCAAGGGATTTCCACATGTCTCTCTACAAGTGGTCATAATAAATTGAAATAGCAATGAAAACTTAAAACTCAAATGAGGATGTGTTATATGATATTTTTCCACATGACCATGAAAAATCCAAATTAAATAACTAGGATATCAATATAACATACAACAAAAAACATAATTCCATGAATTTTTCATAGTGATCAAATGCATTCTAAAGCTTGAGTCATTTTGTGGCCCTGTGCCTGCAAACCAATTATGCATATAAATATGACTTTCCAAGAGAACGTAGTGAAGGTCAAAGTATAAATCTAACTTAAAGCTTAGCTAAGGTCACACCATGCATATTTAAATACATCCAAAAAAAATTAGAGTTGACAATGTATATAATTTTTTTTAAGATTATAAATTTTTGCACATCCATGTAGTCCACAGAGAACACTTGAAGGCAAAAATTAGATGGGATTAGTTTTGTGGCCATAACTTGAGCTATATAGATATGTTTTAAGCCCTATTTATTACATTAGAAAGGTGTCAACAATATATATGCATTGGTATCATATTTAGGAGTGATTGATGCATACTTAAAAACCTAATCACACTTAAATTTCATAGCTTTGTGGTTCCTCATAGTAAAATAACAATGAACATGTGATAGAATTAATTTGGGTTAGGTGATAAATTGATATATAAATGTTCATTTTCAAGAGGAATTGTTCACATTGTACACAATTTTTAGAATGAGGTGTCACTTTATTTATCAATTAAATTAGAGTGGGAATTTGGTGCATAGTGAAGTGCAGAGGCTACTTGATATCATAAATTTAACCACTATGAAATTATAAGTGATCCTTAAATTATCTTATAGGCTTGATGATTGGTTCCCATAGGAAAAATTGAGATATTATTCCAAGTTTCACTACATTTGCTTTTGTCTCGATCCTCATAATTTTACATTGTCGTAAATGCTTCCCTAGGTGTTATTGTTGTTTTTCAAGGTAGTTCCTATGTTTATTTTAATCTAAAATTTTACATTTTGAATGGCTTGTTGTCATGAAATTTTTTTGTTCTCTCCAATCACATATGATCACACATGGTCTTTCCTTTAGTGAATTGGATATTTTTAGCCACTTGTGACTTGTTTCCCCATGAAGCTTTCTTGAGTAATCTCTACTCTTATAATGAAGGCTTGGAATTGGTTGAGAGTGTGATGTACTCTACCACATATGTTTATTCTCTCATATTCCCTTGATGTGAATTTATATGGAATGTTATTAGAGCCTGATTCCTTATTTTGGAGGATATTCTTTTTTTGGAGGAGAAAATAAATAAAAAGATGAAGATTTTCATTTTCTATATCTTTTTGGTAGTGGAGAAAACTTCTAGTCTACTTGAGATCTCAGTCTATCTAGGATTTGTGTCCCTATTGATGAGATTATCATGACATAATAAGTAGTGTATTTTATAATGTTAATCAAAGTTATATAAGTGGTTAAATTTCACAAGTGCTAAGTTTTTATTTTGGTCATGAAGCTATGAGGTCTAATGTGTAATCTTATTGATTGGTTAAATTTTAAAAAACTTTATGTAATTTTGGTGTTGGTTCTTTCAACCAATAGTATTATTATTTTATTTATAGTGGTTTTTAAATTATCATTTTAATAAATAATAATATATGTGTGTAGCATGTCTTATTATGTGTCTAGGTTATGAAATAAATTTGAAATAATTATTTAAATTTGTAGGTCACTGATCTATTCAATCTAGATCTGAGTGACTTTATGGCCTGATGAAAGGAAGACACTGATCAGAGTTGATTAAATCACATTTTCTATACTTTATAATTATTTTTTCTATGATATTTCCTTTTTTTACCTTGCACATTATGTAAAGGTATCTATTCAATTACAATTTATGTGCATTGTGGATGAATTGATCATGTTTGGTCTATGTGATTTAAATTGTTAAGGTTTATAGATTTTAAGCCTTGGGTTTTTAAAGGGATTGAGTATAATAAATTAGGATATAAATAATAAATAAATAAATCCACTAACTTGTAATAGAATTTCCCTATTTTGACCTTTCTAAAAATAGCAATAAATAGTATAAATAAGTACTTAGCTAGAAATTGACTGAGATGAGAGATCTAGAGGTTGCAAACTAGGACAAGAGCTAAGTTGAGTGCTACAAACAAGATTTAAGTTCCAAAGCCATTCTTGGATAATATCACTCTAATTAGATAGTAGCACCAATAGCACCAATGTCCTCCTTTTGGTGCTAGTGTCCTCTATGCAGAAATGTTTTGAGCTTCTCAATGTACCAGTGTTTGAGTCTACGAGGCCTATTCTTTTGTATGCAAGTTATGATTCCCTATAGGTGACCTATTTTAATTTATTTTGTATCTAAATCTTAAACCTCCATGTTTCTAGGGCATTAAATTAGCACAAATAAAAAAGTGTGATGTTAATGAAGTAGGTTGGACATCCTCAAAACCTTGTTATGATGAGAGTTTCCTACATACCAATACTCTAAGGAGGGATCAAGCCTGATGTAGTTCTCCCCACCTAAGTGCTAGTGTAAGTAGAAGTGAAGTTAGTATCAATTTTCACTTGAGTGCTTTGATTGTGCTTGAGACTATAAATCTAAGTAATTTGAGCTTAAGAATGATGTAGATGGATATGTGTATAAGTAGGGAAGAATAGGGATTAATAACCTTGATTGTGCATAACTTGTTCTGAGTTAACTTATGTTATTACATCTAATTTCCATATATTAAATAAATGGTTAAAATTTATGTATATATATTTTTCTAGTGCTTATTTAGGTCTTAAAATAGGTCTAGACTGACCCTAGGTGGTCATTATTTTGAAAAGGTATTCCTTGGTATCCAAATGTGGGAAAAGAACAATAGCACACAAACTGGGACACTGACACCATTGGCACTATTATCTAAATTATGGCACTAGTATCAGGTGGCATAACCTAAGGAACTAGAGGCCAAGATGCTAAAATCTATATAGTGTAAACTAGGAAAGCTAAAAATGAAAGTATGCATGAACATGTGGTATAAATTTGTATAAGAGAAAATATTTACATAAGCTAAGTCTAGAGTAGTAGTAGCGTCAATGAATCAATATCAATATATAACAATGCTAAATCTATGTTTTAGATTATAGAAATAGGTCACCTGACAAATGGAACTAGGTATAAGATGTCCCCAAAATGGGCAAATATATCAAATTAAAAACTTATGTATCATGCATATTCCCCCAATGGGTAGATAGTATCAAATCTGAATTTGTGTGGTGGACCTAGGTCTTGTAAGTATCTAAAAACACTCAACAAGAACAAGTGAAGTATGTATGTATGATAAAAAATAACTATACTACGATAGCTAGCATATGTAGTACCTAGAAAATATAAGAAATGTAAACATGGCAATGCATAAAATCTATAATTTTTATTTTTTGAGTAAATATTTGAATGATTTTGTGTTTTGACATATTAAATTATTTTTTTATTTTATAGATATAAGCTATGTACAAGCAACATGAAAATGAAACTATATACAAGGAGCAAGAAATAAAGAAACTATGTACAAGTAGGGAGGAACATATTAACCAATGAGTCTCATGGAAAACTCACTATCAATATGGCATGTGTCAATAATAGGAATGGTAAACTCTTGTGCAATGTGATTGATATATTTTATTTGAATTGAGTTTCATTATGAATCTAAGTATTTTTCATTATCAGTATCATAATAATCATAATAACCTAGATTGTTTCACTCATCATTGTCATCTTGATTTTGAACCAATGGAATGCTAGTGTTGACTTATGTTGTATTTGGATGAACATAGGGAATTACCTCATACTATGGAGTTGACCTTTCTAAATTTTATTTTTCAATATTTCCTATTATTGTGACCTTTAAAAAATTTCTTATTATAGGCATATGGTGCTTTGGAGACTCTTTTTCTATTAAACCTCTTTTGAGAATGCTTGTTGGCTTAGAATGATTTTGAATTTAGAACTTAAGTTCTTGATCTTATTGTAACATTTCCTACGTATCTAGATATTTTTCCTTGATAAATTGTATCTATGAATGATTTACCATAGAATATTCAGTAAATCCCAAACCTTGTTGACCAACATTATCAATTGGTATAATAGGAGTGATGATGCCTTGGGCATGTTTTCCCAACCCTTGACCTTGATAATAAAACTATTATAGATAATTTTAACCAAACCCATATTATTTTTAAAGTGGTAACTCATTTTAGAGAGGTATATTTATATCCGTCCCTTGCTTTACTTGTGTTGGTTGTATTATTTCTAGTTCTAATTTTTCTTTTTGAAACTTTTGTTGCTCTAGTTTATGCTTTGGTAACCACTTTTATACTATTTTTGAATTTGAAACTTTTTAATATGTTCCTATATCATTATGGATTTCTTAATTAATTTATCTTTTTTAGGTTTCTCATTATCAATGATGTGTTGTATATGGTTTTTCAATGCTAAACAAGAATTTGTGTGATAACATGCATTTTATGGTATGCACAATAATATTTGGATCTCTTTACTAGATGTAGAAGAGGTAAGTTTATCAACTTAACTTTAATCATTTGACTTAAAATCTCACTTGAAATTCTATTTGATCTTTGAATACTTTTTGAATCATTAGTTTAGATGCACTTTGTTGTGATTTCTTGTTTTGATATGTAACATTACTTGACACAAATTAATTAGGTGAATATATATATATATATATACATGATTGAGACTATTATGCCCTAGAGGCTTTTGTTTTTTAATTAATTTTCCGATACTATAATATTTTTATGCAATATCTTATTCTAATTTTTTAATTAGCTAATTCATACTAATAATTTGATCACATAGCATCTCACAAGTGCAAACCCTATTTTCTTCGAATTGAACATGTAGGCACATACCCTGTAGATAAGATATGGAAAGAGAAGGTTTTCAAGGATGGATAGGCTGAATATAGACATTTGAAATATTATTATAAGATATTTTACTTCTTGTAATAGTGATAGCATGAACCTGGTTAGAGGGAAAGTAGGTATCACTTTCTTGGAGAGGAGAAGGAGCAAAAGAAAATTCTTTATCCATAAAATTTGGAAAGTAACTTAGAAGAGGGATGCTAAGGTATAATATATTAGGTATCAAAACCTTAAAACAACCAATAAAAACAATAAACAAAATTATATAAACCCTAATAGCATATAGGTCTAGGGTTTGAGCAGTGTTTGAAGTCATGTTCACCAAATGATTTAATTTTTTAGATTTTATAGAGTTTAAGCCCTAGGTTGTTAAAGGGTTTGAGTATAGTAAATTAGGGTATAAATAATCAATAAATATAGCCACTAATTTTTAATATAATTGACCTAGTTTAACTTTTCTAAAAAATATCAATAAATAATGTAAATAAGTACTTAGTTATAAATTCACTAATATGATAGATTTGAAGGCTACAAATTGGGATAAAAGATTATCTGAGTGTCGTGAAAAGGATCTAGGTGTCAAACCCCTTCCTAAATAGTAGTGACCTAATTGGAAAATAACATCAATGGTGCTAGTGTCATTTTTTGGCAGTAGTGTCCTCTGTGTAAAACTATTTCTAGTTTCTAGGTGCACTTATGTCTGAGTCTACCAAGCCTATTCCCATGTGAATGAGTTATAATTCCCTATAGGTGACATGTTTTGACTAATTTTGTATGCAAACCCTAAACCTACATGTTTCTATGGAATCAAGTTGTCACAATATCAAAGTGTGATGTTAATGAGGTAAGATGTATATCCTCAACACCCTATTATGATGAGAGCTGCCTACATACTAATACTTAGAGGAGGGATCAAGCCTGATGTAGTTCTCCCCACCTAATTGTTGGTGCAAGTGCAAATGAAGCTAGTAATAATGTCATCTTGAGTGCTTTGAGTATGCTTAAGACTATAAATCTAAGAAATATGAGCTTAGGAATGATATATATGGCTATATACAAAAGGGAAGAATAGGGATTAATAACCTTGATTATGCATAACTTGTTCTGAGTTAATTTGTGTTACTGCATCTGATTTCCATCTAGTGAATAAAGGGTTAAAATTTATGTATATATAATATTCTAGCTCTTTTGTGGGTCTTAAAATAGGTCTAGGCTGACCCTTGGTGGTTTTTGTTTTGAAAATATATTCATTGGTGGCCAAAGGTAAGAAAAAGACAATAGTGGCCAATCTAGGACACTGGCACCATTAGCACTATTGTCCAAATTATGGAGTTATTGTTTAGGTAGTATAACTTGAGGTACTAGGGGATAGGATGTTAAAGTGAGGATTTATAACTACTTTAGGGATGTTTAAGGATGCATGTGGCCCACAAGAAGGTTGGATAAGTGTCTAAATAGACCCTAAGATAGGTCTAGGGATAAGTTGTGGATAGGTGGTCTCAATTACCACTGTTAGCACTCAAGTGTCATTTTTAGATGATTACACTATCCAATATTCCAAAAAATATATAACTCAAGCTTCTAGTTATGAATATACTTGTTCACATCTATTCTATTACAATTTTTATCGAAGTAAAGAAAGAGAAAAAATGATCCATAGGATCAAATCTAGAGAATAAACCAATGTGTAAAAAGATCTTATGCCAAAATATCAACACATAGCAATGAGAAACTCATTGGATAATTATTATCAATATGTTTATTATAGTATCTACACATTCGACATATCTCTCTTCTTATTATTGAATAGATGAGATAGTTTTTTTTAAACAAAATATTAGTTAGGAGTAATATTAGGAACACTAAAGATAAGAACACAATGTTTATAAAATATTTTCATGCTATCAAATTTGCACTCAATAAAATAACCAACTCCCTAAACAAATCTTAAACTAACTTAGTCTGAAAAATGATAATATAGGATTGGCTAGATACACACCTAGTCTAATGTACACACTCCAAGAAGCTTTGTCTAAAATTTGAGTATATTATGGTCATTTTGATAATGATGGTTAATTATTTGAATGATCATTGTGGTAAATTTTATAATTTATAATCTTGATATCTAAATTTTATTATGCATTACATTTTTAGTACATATTTCTAGGGTCTCTGCCCTTAGTCTAACAAAGCTATAAGAGTATAGAGTAGTCCATATCTTGTATTTGTTTGCCCTAATTTGTATTTGAATTTAGAGGATAAGTAATTAGATAACCACTACAATTAAATTTGATTTATTTACCTCATTTCATTATGGAACTTTGGAGGTATAAACCTAGGCACAAACAAAATTGGTGTTATTAGGGATTCAAATCATTATCTAATTTGAAGGGTACTAGTTATTTTTATTCTAGTCTTAGTCCAAATATAGTTGGTATACATTTTGGATGAGATTGTGTGTTTTTTACTATCCATGTCTCCAAAATGGGCACCATTACTAGTGATTAAAATCATTAACTAATTTTAAGAGTCCCTAATTTTTTTTACTCTAGTCTCAATCCATTCATAGTTGGTATACATTGTAGATATGATATGATATTATGTGTTTTGACCTATCCAAATCTCCCAAAAAATGGTAACATTGATAATAAATTTAAATTTTTGTTTTTATTGAAGGATTTCTAGTATTTTTATATTTTATTGTTCATCAATTTTATTTATTTTAATGTTTTGTGGATGAGTTCATTATTTAGTTCATCCACTCTACCAAAAAAATGGAAACTCTATTGGAGATTTGTCCCTTTTACACACTAATTAAAATTAGTAGCACATATATGAGGTATGTGCATTATTTTTTAGCATACCTTTATCGTATTGGAAACTTTTTTGAGGTTGAGAACCATATCAGCCTATGAATTTATTGTGTTTTAGTAGATTTTTTAGAAATGTGGCATATATCTCCTTTGTGACCCCAGGTTTTTAAAGCTAAAGAGAATGTGTTTTGATTTCAACATAAATCCTAATAAAGAGTTGCACCTAAAATTATCCTTTATAAAATATTCATCCAAATGGAAACAAGTTTAGAAGCTTGTGGAGGTATAAGGCATATCTTCTCAAATTCATTTTGATTATCTTAATATTATTAATATTGTTGATACTACTTTAAATTTTGATAAAATGATTCTAATTCAAGACTCAAGTGAAGTCTATTCATCTTATTTTGATTTTTATGAATCATTTTGTAAATAATTCATTCCTATAAATTATTCTCCCTTCACTTTTGACAGTGGTCTTGAGTTCAAAGCTCCTAAAATGGATTCAAACTATTTTCTTCTCTCTTCTTTGAGAGGCAGAGATTGTCTCAAACCCATCCCTTGTCTATAGAGTTATTTTTTTAGAGATAATTCCTTGAATCTATTACTCTAACTACTTCCCCAATATATATGCCTTTAAGTTAGACTTTCCCTCCAAATTAGTCCATCCTTATCCTAATGTTGAACTAGTAATAACTAGAAATAAACTTGAAATAATGTTTATAATTCAAATCAAAATGTAATAGTTCCTCTTATTTTTCTTAGAGCATATAAATATAGATATATTGATTTCATTTAAATTCAAGGATTTCCAAAAAAATTACTTGTCGATATGAGAAATATATTTCCTAAGCTTCAAGGAAATAATATTGTCTTTGATGAACAACACCTAAGTTTTAGGGAAATAATTCAGTCTTTGGTGAACAACACTTGAGAAATTTTATTAATATCACCAACAAGATTGTGTTTTAAGATGTTATGATAAATTTATTTATTCACCTTAGAGGAGGATACTAGGGATTGGTATAATGCCTTGTTAGATAGCAACATTGAGTATTGGTTTAAAATGAAGCTAACATTAAAGCTTAAATTTAGAAATAAAACTTAAGTGATATTTTTAATAAACTAAATTTAAGGTATAAAAACATATTAAAATTAATTTTTATAGGACTTCAATATAATATTTAATAAAACTATGTTCAATTTTTTTGAAAATGTGAGGTTAAATGCAGCTACATGATTGATTAAATATTGTGAAACATTTGATGCTAAGCCTTATTTCTATATCAAATATAAATTTATAGATAATTTTAGGTAGGTATATTCCATGTCCATTCATATTTAAAATAACATAAAATCCATAGGAAATCATACGAAAGGAGGGAAGCTGAAATCATTGGCACTTGATAAGTAGCCAATTGATAATGTTTTGAGTTTGGATGAGAATATAGATAAAGTTATGTTAGATTTAAAATAATTATCTTATAAAGTGTCCCATAATTATAAAGTTTTTCCTCTAACATAAAATAATAAATACATTTAATATCTACCACATAATCAAACAAGAGGACCGGCTCATGATAAATAATATGATAAGGGGAAAATCATTCCACCAAAAATGGAGGCATAATCACAATAATAATGATATATATATATATATATATATATATATATATATATATATATATATATATATATATACATGGCCTAATTTAGTCTAGTGTTGATGAGATTAATGAGATTGAATATTTTAATTGGTTTGAAGAGTGTTTTATGCCTCATCCTTGTTATGTTGATAATGATGTTGATAGTGATCAGGAAACTAATGAATGTGTTTACATGTTTGATTTCAATGAAGATTCAATCGACATGGTACATACCTATGAGATGCCTACTCATTATTTTGAGTTTTTTGACCTAAAATTATTTTAAAAATATGATAGAAAGAGGTCATCTGATGAATATATTTAGGCTTTAACAAATGTTGTGAAGTCTTAAGTGAAAAAATATTATAATTTGAGAAATAACCATGAAAATTAAGAGTCAAAAATGGAATTAGAATCCACCAAACATAGATATGATGTGAAAATTCATAAAATAAATAGAAAACATGTTATTTTCCTAGAAAATAAGATTAATCCATGATGTAGGATCATCCAAGGGTTCGTGCAATATTATAACAACCAAAAATAGAGTGTAGTGTGTTTGTTTTTGTTTTTGGTTGTGTTATTTTTGGTGTGAGCTTGTTAACTTCTTATATTTATGTTAATAAATTATTCATTTATCTTGGAAAGAGTGTGGATATATTTAATCTATTCATTTAGTTTGTGTGGGCCATTAAGTCACAAACACTTGTCATAAATAGTTATTCAACTATGAAAAGAATCAGATGATGAAATTTTAAGAGGTCATAACACCTGATACTTAAAACATCTATACCAAGTTTCAGACCATTTATATTTACCATGGAAATATAATGACTATTTATTTTAGGATATGTCTATGACATTTGGTAGGAGTTTTCTTTACTTGTAGTAATAATTTGGTAATAATTTTATGATGAAACTTGGTGAGATCATATAAATTAACACTTACAACCTCTGCACAAAATTTTATATCATCTGGAGTCGCTGTGAAGATGTACCACTTGAATTTCTCCAAACCACTTAGAATGGTTTTTCTCTTTATGTGGTAATAATTGGATGATTAAAATTGGTGAGGTTATATTACCTAACACATGAAACCTACGTATAAAATTTCAAGAAAATGTGAATTACATCAATAATATATTATTTGTTTCTATCAAACTATGTCATCTACTTAGTGTACATATGGTTCCTTACTTTGAGGTAAAGTTTTTCTAAGAATTGGCTTATCAAATTTAGATCAGTCATATAAAATGTATTTTAAATGTTTTTTTCAAAATTTCAGCTAAATTGGACAAATAGTGATAAATTTAAGATAGTTTATGTAATTGTCATTCAACTTGAAAATGTCATATGCCTAATATATAAATGGTTATTCACTTTGTGGCAAAGCTTCAGTAATAATTAGGTACCAAAAATAATTCAATGATATAAAATGTATTTATAATGTTATGTTTCAAATTTAAAATCAATTGGATAAAATTATGTTAGTTTTGGTAATTGTCATTCAACATAAAAATGTCATTTATGTAGTCTATGACACTTGGAAATATTTTTATTTAACTAATGTAAATTTTAGTAATATTTATATGGAAACTTTTGGTGAGATGGTAGGAATATTAGTTTATAATATTTTATTAAAATTTTATATCAATTGGAATATGGTGATGAATTTATGATAGTTTTAGTAATTATTGTTTGGCCTAAAATTACCATTTATGTACTCAAGAGCCATTACTAACAATTTATCATTTAATTAAAAATATTTACATATTCCAAACTATTGTATGTTATGTGTATGTTATGTAAGTTTAATATACACCCCATTAATCTTGATATTTCAATAATAATATGTATTGGAGAGAAATAAATTTTGGGAGAGAGTATGAGCTATGAAGGAGCAGAACTCTCCAATAGCAAAATAGAGAGTTATATCAGTCCAATAGGAATTGTATGAGAGTCTATAACTCTTTCATGTCATTTAATAAACCTGTAGAGGCATGTGTTAGTGTATGTCTATGTGTTTGATATTTTAATTTATTCCACTTTAATATTTTCAATATTAAATCAATGAAGATGTATTAAGTGTGTTAAGTTTGAGTAAGTGCCAATGTGTGACCATGAGTGAATGTATGGCCATAACAACATAGAGATAAAAGTAGACCTTAATTTTTCCCCCCTTTATTGTTCTTGCACAAATTATTACTAGATCAATTTTTTTCCTTGTGGGTTGTAAAGTGTGAAACTCTTCTATGAGTTAGTTGTAGGTTATGAAAGAGAAGTCTATTGAGTGTGTTTCAATTTATGAAAGAGAATCTTTCAATACTTATTGTAGGTGTGAGATAAGTCACGAAAGTTGAGATGAAGTTTGATAGGCTCTATTTTTAAGTTTGTTACATGTTTTGAAAGATAATTTTGTTGATTGAGGTGAGATGTGGCACACAAAGGTAGAACAGAACTAGAGGTAGAATACTTAGCATAGATGTTGAAAAGATTTCAAGAAAGATTGGACATGATGGAGATGATTGAAAAAAATTGAGATGTTTTAGATATTAGTGAATATGATGAAGATATAATGGTGCCTCTGGTGTCCCTACAAGTGAGATTAGATGCTTTGGAAAGAGGCCAAGCAAGCAGAGGAAAATATTCTAGCATTAATATAAATACAAATAAAGATCATGGTGAAGGAAAGAGGTAAGTCTACTTGTGATGTTACTTTTTTTAATGGTAAAGAGAGCCTTGATAAGCTCTTAAAATGGATAGTGGAGTTATAAGTTTATTTTTAAGATGAAAATGTTGTAGATCCCATGAGGGTAAAAAATGCAAGTAATAAATTGTATAGAAGTGTAAATGTTTATTGGAGAGATATACAAGTGAGGAGATAAGTAAAAGGTAATAATAAGGTGAGTGGATGGGAACATATGGTTTCCAAGTTTGTAAGTAATTTTTTGAACCAAAAATTTTAGCAAGAATGGATGAAGAAGCTTCATGTGATGAGGGTTGAGAAAGAAAAGAAGAAGAAAATTGTCATGATAGGAAAAATGAGAGGGAAGTTGCCATGTGATAAGATCAAGACTACTTTAATAAGTATAAAGGACAAGTATGTGTATGTGGATAATAAGGTTGTCTTGGAAGACAAGAAATTGAGGTTTTAATGTTATAAGCCCAAGTCTTTTTTTGAAAATGATGAGGAAGAAATTTGGGTAAATCCCAAATATAATTTTCAAAAAATCAAGGTGAAAGAGAGATGTGAGTAGCCCATAGAGGAATGAATCCTCATGAAAGAGGATAAGGATTTTATATTAGTTGAGGTGGAATAAGGAGACCCAGTGTTTGATGATGGTAAAGATTTTTTCAATATCCCATAAGTGGGAAAATCAAAATCATCCTTAGTGAATAAAGAAAATGTGGTTATATTTTATATATTGGATGGTAGAAGGGTTGAGGATGACCAATGAAAGCTAAAGGTTTATATAAATGAAGTAACATAGGTAATAAAGAGAACAACCATGAAGATTTATAGGTTTCCATGAAGGAAACAATAGTGGTAGAAGAAGTGAAATTCAAAGCACATGAGGAGAGTATGGTTTCAAACCATCCATTTGTAGGATAAGCAATTAGAAACAAGAATGAGGAGAGAACAACCATGATGGTTTTTGAAAATAGGCCTTTTTGGGAGTCCATTAGGAGGGATAAATATGTGATAAGATTGTAATAAATAGAGAAGACTTGGATAGCATGTCCTTTCAATGTGAATAATAAATGGAAGAAGTGACTTGGGAACTCTTAATTCCCTTAATATTTTTGTTCATTGTGTAGGTACAAAAAATGAGATGGAGATATAGATGGTGGACAAGTTTATACCAAAAGGACTAATAGATGAAAGTAGTGTTGCATATGTAGAAGTATCTCATATAGATATTATAGGAGAGACTTTTATGAGTCAAGGTTTGCATTGTTCTAAAATAGACAAGGAGAGTGAGAGGTTGTGTGTACATGGAGTGGTTGTGGAGATGAAACTAGGTGAAATCAATCAACCTAGAGTTGATATAAAGAGTTTGAGAAGTGAAAATGAGTTATCACAAGACCAGTAGTAGAATGATAAAGGCTTTGAGAAGTCCAATCTTGATGAGAATAAATATAAAACTATGAATATGGAGGAAGCATTTATGGGGATAAATAAATATCATGTTTATAAACTAATTTATGATTGTATCCAGTGTGAAGGTGTAGAAATGTAGAGAGAGAAAGAGGAGGCATTCAAAGATGCCATCTAAAGTGAAGAATTAAAACTAAAAGTGCAAAATTATGCACTCAAGAATAAGTGAGGAGGATTTGTTGATTTGCATATAATCTAGAGTATGTGGAAAAGAAGATGATGTTTTACATAAGAGATGGATGAGTTTCTTGACATACCAATGAGGACAACGAGAGATGAGAATAAAATACTATCCTTGAGGTGGTATTAGAGGTTATGAGTTATCATTTGGTTTCCAAAATATAGTTTGATTCTATTATGAATATTTTTGGAATGAAAGAGGAGATGGCAGCCATGAGAAATGAGATGAAAATATTGAAGAGTGATAGCAGCCATGAGAAATGAGATGAAAATATCGAAGAGTGTTAAAAAGATGAATCCAACATCAAGGTGGAAAATGAGTATCCAAATCTAAGAATTATTTAGGAGGAGGTTGATTTATGATGGGTTTAACCCCACATGGGAGAGTAAGATTCAAGAAAGGGTATCTTGGTGGAGGTGGTCAAATGACGGTTAGTTTCATCCCACAAGAAGATGCAGAGTGAAAAGGATGAACCTTTAGCATTGGAAGACAAATAATGGTGGGTCTAATCCCACATAAAGAGGAGTGAGTAGAGAAGGAAAAAAAGAGCAAAGGTAAGAAGAGAATAAATGAATGGAAACCAGCAAGGAGTTAAACAGGGAAGAAAATAATGAAAATAGCTGAAGTACTTGGTGTGTTGGAAGAGAATGTCATGGCCACTATACTTCATGGTAAAAAGAATGGTTTTGCCACTTATTATGTCTATGTGAGTAGGAGATCACATTTTATAAACCTCAAGTGTCTAATGCAAGATAATTCAAGGGTTCTTACAATCTTGCATCAACCAAAATAGAGTGTGATGTGTATTTTTTTGGTTTTGGTCTTATTGGTGTGAGCTTGTTAACCTCTTATATTAAAGTTGCTAAAGCATTCCTTTATCACAAGAATAGTGTGGAGATATTTCATATGTTATGTCAGTCTACATGGACTAATAATTAATAAACACTTATCATAAATGGTTCTTTAATTTCAAAAATCATCAGATAATGAATTTTTTTGAGGTCATAGCACTAACACTTACAACCTTTGTACCAAGTTTTAGACCATTTAGAGTTACTGTAAAAACATGATAATTGTTTATTTTAGGCTATGCCTATAATACTTCATGTGAGGTTTATTTAATTTTTTTAGTATTTCATTAATAATTTTATGATGAAACTTCATGATATTATAGACCCTGCCACTTACAACTTCTACATAAAATTTTAGATCATTTGGAATCACCATGAAGGTGCACCACCTAATTTTTACCAAAAAACATGAAGTTTTTTTCTAATTATATGGTAATAATTGGATGATTAATTTTTGGGGGGTTATATTTCCTTAAATTTTCAACCTAAGTACCAAATTTTAGGGAATGTGGAGTTACATCAGTAATGTACCATCTATTTACGTTAGATTCTGTCATATGCCTAGTCTATATATGGTTCCTTACCTTTCGATAATATTGTGATAATAATTAGGCTATAAAATTTCAATATGTGATATAATATGTCTCCTAAAATATTTTTTTCAAATTTTAGTTAATTAGAAAAAAATAGATAAAATTATGATATTTTCTTAATTGTCGTTCAACCTAAAAATATCATATGCCTAGTCAACATATGTTTCTTTACTTTTTGGTAAATCTTAGGTAATAATTAGGTTACCAAATTTGGTGGGATGATATAAAATGTATTTATCATTATATGTTTCAAATTTCATATCAATTAGATAAATTTTGGTAAAATTATGTTACTTTTGGTAACTATCATTCAACCTAAAAATGTCGTGTGTAGCATGTGACACTTAGCAAGTTTGTTATTTACATGTAGTGACTTTTAGTAGGAGTTAGATGGCCAAAAAAAATTATATGTTATTAATAATATTTTCTAAACTTTATTTTAAATTTTAGATCAATTGGATTAATGGTGGTGAAGTTATGATAGTTTTGGTAGTTATCATTTGGTCTAAAATTACCACTTGTGTACCCAGGATCCATTAATGATAGTTTTGAATTTAATTTAAAAAACTAAAATATTCCAAACTATTATACATTATTTGTATATTAGGTAAGTTTAAGAGACACCACATGAATCTTGTTATGTCAATAGGAATATGTAATTAAGAGAAATATATTTTGGGAGAGAGGATGCACTGTGAAGGAGTAGAACTCTCTAGGAGAAGAAAAAAGAGTTGTATCAATACAAGAGGAACTTTATGAGATTATATAAATCTTTTGTGTATTGAAAATATAATGTACATCCATGTGTGTGTGTGTGTGTGTTTTATATTTTTAATGTATTTTGTTATAATATTGTTAAGATTAATGCAATGAAGATGTAATCAGTGTGTCAAGTCTAAGTAAGTGCTAATGTGTGACCATGACTGAATGTACATCCATAGTAACATAGAGATAAATCCAACCTTAATTTTTATCCCCTCTTTTTCTTGCAACACCCCACCATAGTTGTTTAGGTATAAAAGTTTTGTACAAAACCCAATGGTAAAATTCCCTTTCTCATAGGGACCCATCCTCTTCTAAGATTCTAACTAAATATGAGAATAAAAGAGTTGAATGTATGTCTACTATCCCAAATAAAAAAGTCTAATTATATCCTTCCAATATAGAATATTCAAAATCATAATATTTGGATCCATGTATTTTTGATGTAAATGTTATTACTTTGTCTCTAAACACCCTCATGCCCAAATATAAGGTTTTTGATATAGCCTTAGTACTAAACCAATTAAAAAGTATGTTTGAAATGTTGAGAATTATAGAGCTTAGGGATAGATCTTTCACTTACCTTGGTGCCCAAAAGCATATTATTTTTTACTTTTCCCTATGAATAATTGGATGAAGAGGGAGAGGAAGCATCTGAGATATATTTAGGGATGTCATAAATAAGAATCCAATTAAACTTGGAACCATTTTACACTACTTTACTTGTCAATGGATGGATAGCAAAAAATTATTGTTAGACTTTGGATATTCATGTAATATTATGTTGCTTCTTTTAATGAATGAACTCAATGTGAGGATTTTCATAACGTATGTAAAATTCTATAATATGGATTCATGCATCATGCCATTGGTGGGATGTGTAAGAGGTATAGTGGTAAAAACTTGTTGCCTATTCCAATAAATTTCTCATCATGGATGTTTTATTTTTGGTTTATCCCCCTAAAGGTGGGATGTTTTTGTCATGAAATTGGGTTACTTCAATTGAAGGTAATGTTCAGATGGATATGTCATATGCCACTATCCCACTGAAAGGAGAGCATGTAAATATTTATAGAGAGCTTAAAATAATGCATTTTATAGAATATATTCAAAGAGAATTGAATGAAGGATTATATGCCTATGTGGATATGGAAAAAATTATGTGAAACATTAATTTTATTAATAATTGATCCTTTCTCTTTCTCACAAGATAATGATTTGAATCTATGTGATCTATGGAGCATATTTTTTGACTTAATTAAAATATTATGGATAATTAAGAATATTCACTTCTCAAATATACGAAATATTTTAGATCATATGTTATGAGTTCCATAATTAGACAATTTGACCCACACACTATGGTTAAAGATATCTTAACTCAGTTTGAGACTTGTAGAAAAATATGTAGATGGATTAATAGATTATAGGAGTTTGATCTCAAAGTACACACTATTAATCTTATGAGATTGCAAGGATTATTCATGTTGATGGCGAAATCAAATCTTGATGTTGTTGAAGTTGTAGATACCCAAATTTGGCATAATATTTGTTTTAAAATGTTTTTTAGCCACTTTGATTATGTGTATCTTAGTTAATAGATAATTTCTTAGTGGCACATGTATTTTAAATTTTCCCATTTTAATTTATGATTTTTTATGACTTTTTGGCCCCCTTTTCCCATTCACATTTCTTAAGTTGCATTTGAAAATATAGATCTCTAAACCCTTTTGGCATTTCAAATTTATTTTCATCCTAGGATAGGTAGACTAGTAAGGATAAATACCAACCCTATATCTTGACCCCTTCTTAAAAATATTGACCCTTGGTATTTTAATTTCCTTTTCAAAATGTTGGTTGTAGTTTTTGGGTCACCTTTATGTCTTTGGGTTCATTTGACGTGCCACTAGGTTTTTAATTTGAATTGTAAACTATTATTATATGTACAAAGTTGATAGGAACCATTTAGGATAAGAAATCTCACATTTCAATAACTATACAGAAGTTATACATTTCTTTCATTGAGTCAATAGAGCTATCTCTGAAGTCTAGTTACAATTTCATGCTTGTGCCAAGGATAAGCAAGGAGAAAGAGCATCTAGAAATGTATTTGCCATTTTACACACACACTTAGGTGGGATAACTACATTTGAGTTTGATCCTTCTTAATAGCATTGAAAATGTAGTGTAGCACTTGGTCTTTCAATGGGGATTGACCAAGGTAGGTCAAGCTCAATCCATTTTGCCTAATTCCCCCATATTTAATATTCCAAGTGTTTGTGTACGAAACTATGGATGAATATTTTAGGTACATGTATTCATTAAAAATGTTGAGAAGGTGGGAAATGGCATCACTAAAATATGTGAAACATTTTTGAAAGAATCAGAGCTTGAGTTGTCTCAAGATCAATATCAACCCATAGGGGTTAAAATTGATAGTTGGTATTGTCTTATTCTTGTTGGTTTTATCCTAGACTAAAAATAAACACCAATTTCAAATAATATATCTACATAAATTCAAGATTGACCCTTAGGGATCAAACCAAATTTTGGTACTCTCCTCTTCATGTTGGTTCTATCTCAAACTAAAAATAATCATTAGTTGAAAATAAGCTACCTTCATGGGGTCAAGATTGACCCATAAAGGTAAAAAATTACTACTAGTATTATCCCCATTTTTATGATATTTTACTCAAATATGAATTTCCATAAAATCAATAAATTAACATAATACAATCAGTTCACATAGTTTCATGTCATAAAATCAGTTTGTATAGATCAAGGAAGTGTGATAAATAAGTTGACTCTTTATATACCCATTTGCATTTGTTTATTGCACTTGTTGAACTTGCATTTTAAATCTTTCTTGTCAAATTATGATTTGTTTATATTAAATAAATTCATAATAAACTTGTATTCTATTAGTTTCTATTTAATTAGAGGGTTATTTCACTAATCCAATTTTAGGTCAAACATATTGGTGAAGTTGCATAGTTTATTCAAATTTTGTTTTTAACTTTTTACCTTAGGGTTTG
The DNA here is from genome assembly GCA_037957365.1 of Torreya grandis. Lineage (NCBI taxonomy): Eukaryota > Viridiplantae > Streptophyta > Pinopsida > Cupressales > Taxaceae > Torreya > Torreya grandis. Next base: position 5,913,491 of record JARHVA010000225.1, on the reverse strand, counting down.
TATGTGGGAGTTTTTTTTTTTAATATTTATAATTCATTTCATTCTTTCCATATTAATAAGGTTTATAACTCCTAAAATTTATACCTCTACTAAAAACACTGATAGTCTTCATCCCTTGGATTCTCTATTTTCTAACAACTCTATACCCTATGATTACTCTAATGAATGGACTAATGATGATCATTGTATGGTTAATAGTTTTAATGATATATATGAGGAATATGATTTTAAATTTAATTATTATAATTATATGAATAAGCATATAGTGAGGAAGATCAAGACTATACTACTTATGAAATAGATGAAACTAGTTCCCCTAATACTTCTTTAGAACATTCTCTAAATAATACATTCGAACAAGAATAACAAATATTAATACACATAATCCTACTCCTCCCATGTTACATGAATTAAAATATCAAGATTTTTATTTTGAAAATGAACCTCATTTTTCTTTACATTTTTATAATGCACTTCATCGCATTAAGTGTTATAAACATAGAAACAATGGGCAATGCATAGATGCTTCTCATGATCTAGATGATGCAAATGTTACAAAAGTATAATGTGTTTCTCCTTTGCTTTATATAGGTTATGAAAATGTTACATAATTATAAACCCATTATTCTTTACTCTTTATATATATGATGAAAATATCATAAAATTTGAATGTGTTTCTCCTTTACTTTCTCTAAATGATGTAAATTTTACAAAATTAGAATATGTTTCTCCTTTACTTTCTCTAAATGATACAAATGTTAAAAAATTAGAATGTGATTCTCATTTTATAGATGATGTAAAAGTTACAAAATATGAATGTGGTTCTTATTTTATCTCTCGATGATGCATATGTTATAAAATAAAAATGTGATATACCTTCTCTCTATCTATAAAAACAAATAGATGCTCATGAACAAAATATTTATTTATTTTCTTCTAAAAATAAATGTGATATTCAAATTAAAATTCAAATCGATATCAAGTGGTCTCATCCCCTTCATAATTAGCTTAAACTAAATTTTGGTAGGGCTACGAAAGGCAACCCAGGTGTAGCGAGAGTAGGAGGTGTTATCAAGGATTCTTATGGGAATATTAAGGTAGCTTATGTGGGTCCCCTAAGGACCCAAATGAATCATGTTATATAAGCCCAAGCAATTCTTTGGGGTATCAACCTTGCTATCAAGTTGGGCATGGAGTTTCATTAAATTGAGGGTGATTCCATGAACATCATAAATTGCCTGAAAGGTCTGACTCACTCATCGTATAACATTGTAGGGATTATAAATGATGATAAAAACTTGATGTCTCACTTCAAAAGGGTTTCATTGGCACACATGTATAGAGAGGGGAACACAAGTGCTAATAAGATGGATAACATCAAGGTACATTTCAGGTCTTTCCTTAGTTGGCATGGTACTAACCTCCCCACTAATGTCATTCCCTTAATTGATTTAGATAGAGGATAGCCAGCACAAATAAATGATGACCCATTTAATGATGAATCTAATATATTTTAAGTGAATAGATGGCAAAAAATGCAAGGAAATTATTATCTGGTCCTCTCTTATAATTTTAGACACTCATCCCAACTTGATATTCCACAACATTAAATTAATTGGCCCTAATTCCAACATGCATCATATTTTTAAGGGCTTGTATTAGGAATTTTGAGGTATAATCTTGCAAAAAAAACTATGGGTAGAGATTGTGATCAGTTTGATCCCATATCCTATGAGGATTTTAAATCGGATGAGTATGTTTGGCATAAAATGGTCAAAGGTGGCTTGAAAACCTTCATGGAATGATTAGTTGGCCATGATATGGGACTGTCCAAGGACTTTCCTAGGGGATGGAAAGATAGGTAAGTTCATATGCATGGACTAAGAATATTGATAATATAAGAGATTATTGGGTACATAACTAGTATGGATTATTTTGATGTCAAAGCATTTAAGGATAAAAAGATAAAGGAAGAGCTCATTAATATTCTTCAACAAGGAAAATAAAAAACCCAAAGCAGGGTCCTAAAGAGGATTCATGAGGAATGAATTGATAAGGAAGTGGCCTGGTGTCTATTTAAAAATCATGTGGTATATTAATTTTAAAGGTAAACACATGGTGTTATTCTCCCACCACTTCCTTTTACTCGATCATTTCAAAGGGCACACCATCAACCTCCCATTTTTTTATTGAAATCATTGGAAGCCACAATGATGAAATTCAAAGGCAACCCTTCATCAAACATCATCCATTAAGGCCTGATTCTTCTTTTGGTTAAGAGAGGGTAACTTTTATGGTCTAAAATCATCTCAAATTTAATCAATATTACCAGTGGTCATGAGGATTTGGACAAGGATGAGGACTTCTTTATCGAGTCTGATGGCAAAAAATATGGAAATGAATAATTTAAGCGAGCTAGAGGTGAGTCCTTCTTGGGGAAATCCAAGCTAATAGGCATCAATATGGGCATCCCCATTCATGTGTTCCCTACCTCTAGTAGGGGTTAGGGGGTTCCAAATCCTAGGAACAAGGAGTTTGTTGAGCATTTAATGGATAAATTGTTTACTAAGATTGTAATGTAGAAACTGCTCTGTAATGAGATCATGGAAGAATTTGATAATATTAAAGTGATGTTGGATCTTTAAAATTTATATACATACATTATAAAATATCCTATTGGTACTAGGAGCTCACCCCATAGGTCAACATTATCACTCAGAGTGAAGAGGCAAAAGATAGCAAGGAGCTCAAGCAGGAGAAGGAAGGATCCAATGTTTGCAGCCTAAAACACAAGAAGAAGGGTGATGATACGGAATAGTACATGAGAAATCACACTAGAGGGAAAGTTAACATCAAATGGGATAGCTTAATGGCTAAGAAACTGGTTATTTATTTTGAATATGAGTAGCTAGTTTTCTTTATGCCTTCTTTTGCTTTACTATGATTTTGGCTAAAGTTTAGTGTTTTTTGGTTGGGGGTGTTTTCTATCAAGATTATTTCTTGTCCGTATCTATTTTTATAATTATTAATGTCTATCTCTTGGTATATTTTATATGGGAATAGGTCCCCTTAACCCGGTTTTAACTAATCTATTTAAAAAATTCAAATTGATATAATGTATCCTTTACAAAATTCATGTGATAAGAATGATCCTCTATGAAATGATTCCAAATAATGCAATGATGTGGTATTAAAATGTAATTATAGTACTAATTTTTCCATCATACCTATGTTTCAAATAAATGGTACATTACAACCTATGAGTGCACATTTTCAAATTACTATTATTCATAATAGTCATATTGTGTCCATGATGAATGTGTTATATCTAAAATGGAATTAATGTGGTTGTTAATCCTAATTCACATATATTAAATAGAATAAATTATGGTGTTCTAAATATATTTTTAAATTTCAAACTAAAGATAAATGATTGAAACAGATAAAGTAAAATAGACATAAACAAGGCTAAACTATGTAAAGGAGATAGAAAACCTAGAAACCTTCCAGAAGCTAAGACTAAGTGCCCTTAAATATATGAAAACCTAGTAGATTACAAGATTGAATTTATTTATTATACCTATTCATTGATCTTGTCCTTTTACAAAAAAAATTGTAACTTCTAGAACAGTAGGGGCGATAATGAAAATTAAGTCTTCTTATGTTGATTTCATCTTCAAAAAGTGTGTGGAGACTTGTATGTGCCTTATTGAAGTTGGAAACCCTATATTTGTGCTATAAAGAGATAAATATATATGAAGGATTAAAAATAGGTTAGTAGCTTGAGTTATACTAGACCTCAACACCCCAATGTGTTAAACATTTCCTACATATAATACTCGGAAGGACCAAACCTCCATGTAGTTCTCCCACCTAAGTTCTTTGTTCAATTGTGTTCCTTTGATTATATGAATGCATCTATATTTGGATTTAATATTTTACCATGTTTGGCTAGTATTGTATAAAACTAAATTCATAATTGGCTCAATATACACTTGTATAAATAAAAGAGAAAATTTTGATAAAATTTACTCAATGTACACTTGTATTTGGATTTGGGAATAATACAGAAAATTTACTCAATGTACACTTGTATAAATAAGCTCTTCTATTAGAATTGATAATTTTGCTAAGATTTTTGAAATGAATTAATTTAATGTGATTTTATAGTGGTTCAATAGGTAAAAATACATGTTGGAGAGTTTATAAATCTAAAATTTGACCCTAAAAATACATTCTTTTTGAAATTTTGATTAATTTAATAAAAGGATATAAACAACAAATAGGAATAGGGATATTATGCATTCCTATACCTTGAGAAGAAGTTTCCAGTTTAACATTTAAGTTAGGGTATAGATATGCATAAAGGTATTTTCATTAGTAAGTTCACTTTTTCAAGTGACAATAGATGTCCTTGTAATGAAAGTAGGTATCTTCTTACACTTAGGATAGGTCAAAATGAAAAAATAGGCGTCAATTAGGTGCACATGTTAATTAATTGTAAAAAAAGATAAAATGGGCAAGAATCAATTATTTGTGACCAGATATAGGTTACTACATAATGTTATAGGATAACTTTAAAATCATATATCAGATACTAGTTTACAATTATTATCATGTCATGCTAATATTAAATATAATATCATTGATGATCAACATATTTCATGGAATGTATTTGAGTATCCTTATCCAATAGAGTTTTTCATGCATATGTTTCCTTTATTTGATGGTTTTGGATTCTATGACAATATTTTAACATAATCTGTACACTTTTTAGGTCATTCGGCCAAAGACAGATGCAATTTTTTAAAGTATTTTCATAGGATTTTAACACAAGATGCTTATGATTGGTACTACATTCTTTCTAATCTTTTACACCTACCTTAAAGAGGTTAGAGGACTAATTATTATCAAATTATCATAATAATAAAGTTACCAAAGTGTTAAATTAAGGTGATGATGAGTCTATTAGATATTACACTTTCTGATTCAATAATGCTTTACACTCTCTGACATATAGACCCTTAGATTTGGAAAAAAAATGAAGGTCATTGCACAATCCTTACATTTATTTTGATAACTTAGATATGGATGTGCACCGATACGCATGTGATTTATTTATAAATAAAAGATAGATTCAAATACATCTACTCTAAAAGGAAAAAATATTGTTAAATATACTTATAAAAGAAAAGAATTAACAAAAGAGGTTCATAATCCATCTCCAATGCCATATTCTAAACCAAAAAATTATAACATTAAGCAATCAATAAAGGTATTACACAAATAAAAATAATTAGCATATATAATAGTTCCCATAGTAAAAGCATGTACTTCTAAAAAGATATAACCACTCAAGTTTGACCACCTTAGAGATTGACCACATGATATGGTGCATACGCTTTTGGAAAATCAGATGATTACTCTTCCTCTGAACTACTATCATCCACCAAATAGATTTGAAAATATAAAATTTTAACCATTTTATACATACTATGGTATTAATAAACATCGTGCTAATGATTATTATGCTTTATGACAAAATCCTACACAACTTGTTTTAGATGAGTTATTACATTTGAAAATAAGACAAGGTCTTCTTCTCCCACTTTTTCTAGTCATTATTTTATGAAGATTGAGACATCCCAAAATATACCTACTAAATAATGAATGGTATACCAACATTGGTCAAAAAATCACTAGAATAACTCCTTTTTTAATTTCACATTCTACTACAATCAAATCATCCCAATATATTCCTACATAGAAACCACTTATCATTCAAGCTTTTGATAGAGGTGATACTAAGGAAGTTTCAATCATAGATTTTCACAAATTACATGTTAGGAGTGTATCTATATCTTCTCCAAAATAAAAATAGAAGCAATAATTGAATCAATTCTCTATGGAAAAACCAAAAGTATAAATCAATAAAAGATTACAATAGTCATAATTAGAACCATTTCAAATTGTTCAACGTCAGATTCACCAACCAAGTTACAATGACTTTATTTTTCCAAATAGTTTTATAAATTGGTTTTAAGTAAAAATATCACATACACAATAATAATAATAATAATAATAATAATAATAATAATAATAATAATAATAATAATAATACATAACAAATTATAAAAGTTAAAATACATTATAAACACATCATACATTCATGCTTTTGTGACATTATATTATCAATAATCAAATTATGAAACTCATAAACATGAAAATTAAACTATCAAACACAATCATTTACATGATATTAACACACATGAAAATATCTCATATATATATATATATATATATATATATATATATATATATATATCAAAAATCATGTTTAAAATACAAATGTCAATCAATGATTGGGGCATCCTCCTCATCTAAACTATCAATACTAACTAGCCCTCTGACTTACGAAGTTGATACCCCATATCATCTTAATACTCCACATGATCATGATCATGACCTATATCATCTAATATATATCTTAAATACCCAGATCTGAATGATATCATGTTTGTGTTCATATTACAAAGTAAAAATTCACTCAAGAAATTCCTTAGACTAATTAGAAAACAAATCAAAATCTTGACTTGGTGTCATTCATCTGTCAAGATTTTCTTATAAGTCATCATGATCATCGTAAACTATAATATATGCTAAATCAATAATCACATATAGATCAAATAAATGTTTCTTCTTTCCCATAATCTACTCAACAAACTCCACTAATCCACTACCCACTATGTCATATGGAAAATTTCCTGTCAAAGTAAAAATGGCTACATTGACCATCATCTACTAATACAAGTCACCTGTGATGCCACATTATATGAATACATTAGTAAAAAAATATAATGAATATTAACTAAAATGAAATACAAATAATCATACAAAAACTCATACTCAAATATTTTAGTCATAATAGCTACAACAACTAGGGCATACCCATCAATCATTTGTGTTACAAACTGAGGTACAGGTTATTGTACAGGTGGTGATCCTAATCCATCTCGATCCCCTCACCCTGTGTTGTGGGCATAACACTAGGATCATATACTATAAGTATAAATAGTATAACCCACTATGTATTTGTCCACCATGGTGTATAATTTGTTATACATCATGAATAATCACCCTATACCAATGGAACTAAAGGATCTCACTTCATTTCTAGATGAGAATACAAATTGGAACATGTTTATCCTATCCTTAAACCTACTATAACAGCATCTATACCACTCCACATCCATGGATAGGGAATTAGAGGCACATATTAAATTAACCCAAATTATCAAGTAACCCACTCATACTAAAATCCATCATCTACATTGGGGAACTGATCCTGTAGATGCATATTAACTCATATATGCCATCACTCTTGAGCATCCTTGTGTCATCTCCCATATCCCTTATACATCTACCATCAAATCATAACAGGTGTCAGTCTATATAAAATCACCCTATACTCCATATTGCCTAACCCCCTCTACCATGGTAGCACCCACTGAGATGTGAAGACATCAAGATGATGTTAAACCTTGTGAGGGATACCAAATAGATGCACCATAGTGATAAGTTAATATTCCCATATATGGAACACTGTCATTGTTCCAATACCACCTATATGCACCTCCATTGTAAATCTATATAAGTGTCAATATAAATGGGATAGCATGTTATGTATCCAATAATATCTCGGATGCCTTAACTCAATCAACCAAAAAATATAATACATATGAAATGAGATAGTTATATCTCCTCCATATACTACTATAATTTATTTAAGTATGAAATATATAAATTTTTGCAATCATAGAACATCTGATTGTATAATCTGATCCAACAAGACTATACCTTCCCAATTAACACCCTCTAGTCCACATGTCATATATCTATGGGTTCATTACATATATCCTATAGCCTCTACATCCAAAAATGGCCCTCTATCCAAAAATTGGTAAACATAAAATATGCCATATATATTCTAGTGTAATGGTCATCTCGCACATTGGCAACCAGAAAGTACATGTATTAGGGCTCCACCTCTCCTCCAAGGTAGTCATCAAATTCATATTATATGTAACTTGGCCCAATAAACTAATGTGCACTAAACTATCTTCCTCTAATAGTTGATAATCCACATCATCTAACCCCAGCTCTATCAGGGTATTCATGTGTCACCCATATTAAAAATTGTGTGCATGCAGATCATGTTACAAAAATAGAACACACAAATTCATATCAACTTAAAATAAAAATAAATGTAGTATACACTTAAAAATATTTATAAAAAAGATTCAACATTAAATATACATTATCAACCCAAATATATCAAAATCATTGGACAAAAACATCCCATTTTGGACAGTAATGTCATAAGTGGGATGATATTGTCCCAACAAGTCAAAATCAATAAATTATGAATGTCCAATTCTTAAAAAATACAAAATAATAAAAAACTCCAAAATTTAAAATTTTATCAAAAATTACAATAGATTATACAATTTATGATAAAAAATGAATATTTATGATACATACTAGATCATCTATAGTTTGTGTCTATAAAGTAGTATACAAGTGCTCGAATCAAAGTGACAATACAACTCATCAGCTAGGCATCTTGTAAACTTAGAGCTTAATTTACATAATTCTATAGTGAAAATTAAATTACAAAAACCTTTTTCACCCTAATATTTATATGATTTGACTTTTTATAATATTATTTACTATGCCTATTTGTAGTTAATTTTTTTCACTAATCAAGATTTTCATGAGTGATATCTTGAGTTCTATTTATCAAAAACTTATTCCATAAATTGTATTAGAACACACATGACACCTTATATCACATTATGACACTAATTTACTAATTCCAACTTTATGAAAGGGTTAATTTTTCACCTAACAATATAAACGTCATTGCCTTTGGAAATTATACTTAGAAATTGACTTTGACTATCTCCTATTTTATCATTTATAATCTAATGCGAATAAAATGAATTACATAATAGTAATTTAAAATATAATATGTGATATTATAACCATTCTAACTAATAGCACTTATCAAACTTTCTATATATTTTGATTTAATCGATTTGCGAATCTCATCCCTCACCTCAAAAGGGGGAAAACATGGGTAAAAACTAAAAAATTGATACAAAATCAATGTAATTTAGATATTCAATTATTCATTATGTCATAGTGAAACCTCAAGGGTTCAAATATGATAAAGTGTTTGGGGGAATATGCCATGCACATGTAGTCAGATCACAAATCATAGATTATAGATTCCAAATGATACACAATCATAGCTTTAAAAAATGCAAAAAGTTTCAAAAACATTATTATTGGTATAGAGTTAAAGGTAATATGCCATACATATGCACTTACATTACAAGAAAAAATTACATATTCATACATTTTTGGTGCATGATATAGATTCATGCATAATTTTTAAATATAATTTCTAAATCTACATCTACATACAATTATAGACTCTACATTTATCAATAGGAAATGTTATAGGTTCATGCCATATTTTAAATGTCATTTTATATCTAAAATCATGGTAGGGGCATGGATGTTATCCATTCTTTTTTTATCATGTATACAGGAACTAATGATCAAAGTAAAAATTGAATCTAAAATCCATCTACATTGGTTGATTTAGTTAAAGTGTATAGAGCATAATTTGGAGATTTTTCACCCTCCATCACTATATCCTATGAATATATTATGTATTTCAACCTGTTTCATGTCTTGGGTTTTAAAAATACCAATAGATTAAATTTAATTTTCTTCATCCATTAATTGGGTGTTATTTTCTATATAGGTACAATTCAAATTTAACCTTGATCACCCTCAGTTTTCCAATTTTCAATAGAAGAGCAAATTTTTCCAACAAAATGGTTCTAAAGTCAGCTCATTGATGTTTTTTCATCCATAAATGGTTCTACTCATCACATTAACCACTTAAAAGCTTATATTTCCCTATCTAATAAATGAATAAGCACTACAAGCTCTTTCTTATCCTTCATAGTGATCGGGTTAACTTTAGACCCTCACATTCCTATTTCTCCATGGCACACATACATGTGTATTTGTTCTTTGAATAATATTTGATTTATGGTTATATCTTTTGTTTCATTTGTATATTAATAATATCTAATTACATGCATCTCTTTTTGTAAGAAAAATTTGGATCATTATGGCACATGATAAATCTACACAACAATCATTTATACAAGTTTTCATTATCTTTTTCCTTTTTATCCAATAATTTTAGCTTCACTAAAATGATAGATTAAAGAGGGGGGAGATTTAGACAACCAAATTTGGTACAATCCTTGTTTTACAATGTTTTTAGACACTTTGCTTATATGGATCTTAGCTAAGAATTAAGTATTTAGTGGTACATGTCTTTTTGTTTTATCATTTTAATTTGTGATTTTATATGACTTTGTGGCCCTTATTTCCCATTCACATTACTTAATTTTCATTTAAAAATAGAGATATATAACCTTTTTTTTGTTTCAAATCTATTTTCATCCTCGAATAAGATAGACTAGTGAGGGTAAATACCAACCCTTGATCTTGACCCCTTCTCGATGATATTGACCCTTGGTATTTTAATTTCATTTTAGACACATTCCCCTTTTTTAGCCATTGATTTTGGGTCCCCTTTATGTATTTGAGTTTATTTTATGCATAACTAGGTTTTTAATTCAAATTTTAAAAAATTTATATATATACAAAGATGATAGGAGGCATTTAGGATAATCATTCTCACATTTCAAGAGTTATACAAAATTTGTACATTCCTTATAGTGAGTCACTAGAGTTATAGCTAAATTATTGTTACATTTTCATGTTTGTTGTAAGGGTAAGCTAGGATGAAGAGCATCTAGATCTGTATTCACAATTATAAACATACACATAAGTGGGAGAACTACATTTAATTTTGAGTTCTCTTCGAAGCATTATAAATGTAGTGCAATAATTAGTGTTTCAATATGGATTGACCAATGTTAGTCTACTCAATCCCTTTCACCTAATTCCTCATACTTTTTATCCCAAGTGTTTATGCAAGAAACTAAGGTTTGATATTGTAGGTACATCTGTGCACACTAAAAATTCTATAGAAAAGACATCATTAAATAAAGTGAAGCATCTCATAAATATTAGAATCTGAGTTATCATAGATTTAATATCAACCCATAGGGGTCAAAACTGATTATTGGTATTATCCTCTTCCTTCTAGTTTTGTTCCATACTAAAAATAGTCACTAGTTGTAAAGAAGTTGCCTATATAGGGTCAAGATTGAGCCATATGGGTTAAAACTGACTCTTGGTATTGTCCTCTTCCTATTAATTTTTTCCTATACCAAAAACATTCACTAGTTTTAAAGAAGCTACTTACATAGGGTCAATATTGACCCATAAAGGTCGAAATTGACCATTAGTATTGTCCCATTTTCAATGATATCATCACAGAACAAAAAATATTGTCAATTCCATAAATGAATAGAATATAGTCACTTAATATACTTGCAAGTCATAAAATTAGTCTGCATAGGTGAGGGAAGTATGATAAATAAGTTGTCTTTCTCTACCCTCTTGAATTTTTTTATTGCACTTTTTGAACTTATATGTCAAATCTTTCTCATCTAATTATGGTTGGTGTATATTCTATCGATTCATAATCAAATTGTATTCTATTGTTTCCTATATAATTAGAGGGTTATTATTTCATTAATCTAATTTTAGGTAAAATAGAAGTAAACATCTCAAAAGGGCATGTTATAGTAGATGAGGATGAATTAAATAAGTCATTTTGGTACATATATATTATATATTATTTTAAAAATATGGTTTTCCCTTCTGATTTAAATAAATCATAGAGAATAAATCATAGGCTAAATACCCAAAATTATGTGTTCACTGAAAAGTGGTGCTTAGATAAATCCTGAAGGTGATCTCATGAGGTGTTAGTGAAGATGAATCATTGAATATGATCAAATAATTTCATGATGGATTGTGCAGAGGTCATTAAAAAACAAAGATTACAATGCATAATAAAATATTATAGAGCTCTCCCTCTCATTGATGTGATCATAGAGGGTTTATTTCAAAAATGAATAATTTATTTTATTTGTGAAATTAGTGATAAGTCTAATAACAGCCATAGGTGGATCTCGGTTGCCACTAATTATTTAAAAAAATGAGTAGAGATTATCTCAACCAAGAATGTAACTCATAAGGTAGTGATGGATTTTTTTTAGATCAACATCATTACAAGATTTGGGGTACCTATGAATATTTTTGTTAATAAATATATGTTTTAGAGTGAGTATTTTTCAGTAAATATTTAAAAAGTTGATATTAATAAAGTTTATATTTCCAATTAAAATTCCCAAGGAAATGGATAGGTTGAGTCCCATAATACAAATTCAATCCAAATGTGAAAATGACTCTTTAAATTAATAAGATAAAATGGGAAGAGAAAGTGAGGCTTGTTATATGGGTGGATATAATAACCCCAAATAATTATACATGTAAAATACCCTTTGAATTGGTGTATGGTATGAATGCTACATTTCTTGCTAACTTGAAGCTGCCCACTTTTAAATTTTTGCAAGATATGAGTGAGGATGAAATTAATCCCTATGTTAATAGAATAAATCATATTATTTAATTGGATTAAATTCAAAGGAAGCCACATGAGAAAAATTAATAGTAATTTTATAAGGAAAAAGTGAGAGATTTTTAGTTGGGTGATCTAGTGTTGCTCTGGGATAGTAGGCATGAAGAAAAGGGAAAGCATGGAAATTTTGATCCATTGTGGACATGACCTTATGCAATTGAAATTATAATTATGTATAGCACATATTTTATCATAAAATTTCATGTTGAAGTTCTGGATTTTTCTATCAATGGTTGGCATCTCTGAGATTTTCTTATTTAAAGGTTGCCCTCTAATATCTTGTAAAATATATATAGGTTTTGGGTTTGTTATTTAACATTTGTGTTATTATTTGTTTAAATAAGTGATGTAGTATCACAATAATGGGTAGCTCACATAAATCTCAATTCAATTTGGTATAATTTTAGTTTTTTTAGCATTGATTTGGAGGCATTAGTATACTCCTACCAAGATAATTAAAGAATCTCTAGATACCCAAAAGGGGTATCCATCCCACAGATAGAACTAATTTCAAAACCCAAAATGTCCCATGATATTTTTGGATCCTAATGTTGAAAATATTCAAAGTTTTTATATGTTGATAAGTTATTTGGACACTACCATGTGGTTCTCTATGATTTTCATTAAATATTTGTGTTCTCATATGTTTTCATATGCTTCTACCTTATGGATTATATTTTGTAGACTGAGAGAGACCACCACATTTCTTGGTTTATGTGGCATGAGAAATTCAAGAGGGATGATGAATTATAATTTTATAAGGACATTTTTCACATGATCATGCCACATATATGTAACAAATGTCAAGGTGAAAAAGGGCATACATGAAATTATAGAGGACAATTTAAAGTCTAACAGATCTACACAGTCCACCAAAATTCACATTAAAAATAAATAAGCCTCTGTAACTCCATTATTGTGAGGAAATTAATAATGTCCATGTTTATTTATCTATATAAACATAATAAATGAAAAAATAAAATGATATTTGGAGTCAACAATGCCACACTATATCCGATTATGCCATGTGGTTGTGATCAATGTAAAGGTGGAGAGTAAAGACATGAGAAAATAAAAATAAAATGTCTAATGTTTCATAGATCCTCTAGTTATGACAAATTCATTTTGAAATTATAAGAAAATTTTTGACCTATTAATTACAACCTAATCAAGGGTTTTCATGTGCCTCTCTCCTAGTGGTGACAATAAATTAGAATAGTGATAAAAACCTAGAACTCGGGTGAGGACATGTTGCATAATGTTTTTGTTGTGTAGATATATAAAATGCAAAGTAAATAACTAAAAATACAAAGATAAAATATGATGTAAAATATAATTCCATGGATCCATGCATAGTGAACAAATACATTCTAAATCCTAAGGCAATTTGTGAGCCCATCTCTATGAACTAATGATGCATTTCCATGTGACTCTCTAATTGGACACATTAAAGGTCAAAATGGAATGTTGAACCAAAGTTTATAAAATGTCACACCGTGCATATTTTAACACATGTCCAAAAAAATTAAAGTGGACAAGGCTTGCAATGTTTTTAAACTGATTTATAATTTTCACACATTTGTGTTATGCATAGAGAAAAACTGAAGATAGAATTATAGGGGATTGGTTCTGTGTCCATAACTTGAGTTATACAAGTACATTTTGGGCCCATTTTATTGCATTGGAAAGGTCTCAACAAGAGATGTGCAGTGGTCACAAAGTTGAATGTCATTGATGCATACTCAAAAACATGTTCACACTTGAATTTCATATCTATGTGGTTCTTTATGGTGAAATAACAATGCACAGGTAATTCAATCAATTTAGGTTGAGCTAGAAATTGATAAATAAAATTTCCCCTTCAAGAGGAATTATTCATAGTGTTCACTATTTATATAATTAGGCATCACTCTATTGATCAATTGAGTTCAAGTGCGAATTAGGTGAATAATGAAGTGCAGAGGCTACTAGGTATCTCAAATACCCCGCTATGAAATTATGAGTGATCCCTACATTCTCTTATGGGTTTGGTGATTAGTTCTCATGGTAAATTTTTAGATCTTGTTCCCAGTGTCACTACATCTTCTTCTCTCTCCCCATCCTCCTAATTTCATGTTATCTCACATGCTTCCCTTGGGTGTTCTTGTTATTTCTCAAGGTGACTCCTATGTTTCTTTCAAGCTAAAATTTTCAAAGAAAAAGACTTGTTATAAGGAAAATTTTGTGTTTTATCCAATCACATATGATTTATACTTTAGTGAACCTAATATTTGTGGCCATTGGTCAATTGATGCCCCATGAAGCTACTTGAGTAACACATGATTGCACAATGAAGTCCTGGGATTGGTTGAGAGTGTGATACACTATGTTGCATACAATTTTTCTCTCGTATGCCCTTGATATGAATTTATATAAAAATTTCTTGGGGCCTTATTTATTTTCTTGGAGGATATTTTTATCTATTGGGAGTAAAAATATATATAAATATATGAAGATTCATTTGTTTGGATATTTTTAGCTCTAGATAAAAAGTTTGACTAAACTTTTCATGCTTCACTTCAAAAACCTAAGAAAATTTATGAAATTGATTAAAGTTCACATATGCTAAAATTGTCATTTAGTCATGCAGCTATGAGGTTTGATGTGTAATCATATTGATTAATGGAGTTATAAAAAATCTTGTGCAGTTTTGGTGATGATTTTTAACCAATATTGTTCTTGATTTATTTTCAGTGGATTATAATGAATCATTTTGACACATGATAAAATATTTATGTAAGATGCATTTTTATGTGTATGGGTTGTGAAATAACAACAATTATTTAGAATATTGTATCATTGGTCTATTCAATTAATCTTTGACAGACTTAATGGTGCAATGAAAGGAAGGCACATAGTATAGTTTATATATCATTTTTTTATATATTTTAAAATTATTTTTTATATGAGGTCTCCTTTTATTTACCTTGCGTATTCTATAGAGAAATATGTTCAATTATGGTTTATGGGAATTTTGGATGAATTGATCCTATTTATTCCATCCACTCTACCAATAAAATTAGTGCCTAAGCCTAATAGTTATGAATATCCTTATCGCATTTATTCTATTTCAATATTTGTCTAAACTCTGAGTAGTTTGTGGTTATTTCGCTAGTGACAGCTAATTGGGTGATTTCTAATTGTGGTCAATTTTTCCATTTAGATATGCAATTTCTTAATCTAATTATAAATTCCATTAACATTCTAGATTATTAGGGTCTCTCCCATTTGATCTAGTAGAGCCAAAAGATTAGAGAGTAGGTCACCTCTTATATTTTGTTGCCTTAAGTTGTATCTTCCATTTGATATAAGTAATTAGAAAAACACTACAAAAAAATTCATGTCATTCACCTAATCTTCTTAGGACCTTTATATGTGTAAATCTGAGGGCCAACACCTCACCCCTACTAACAAAGGTTTAAATATATTTATATGTTATTGGGTCCCTTTAATATTGATTATTATTAAAAAACATGAGAAAAAATATAATTAGGTTAATGATTACTCATGGAGGTCATCTTGACATGAATTACACACACATGAGTAAAATTCCATAAAATTTGGTAATATAATCATCACCACTATAAACTAAATTACTTCACTAATATTAGTATGAATTTAAAATATATGATTACATTTATGCTCGAAGTAGGTATTCAAACAAAATAACTATACATATGATAGTATGGAAAGTGCTTCATATATTTAATTTTGTAATTGTTTCTATATTATGTTTCCTATACATTTTTGATGCCTAAAAATCTC
The DNA here is from genome assembly GCA_037957365.1 of Torreya grandis. Taxonomy (NCBI): domain Eukaryota; kingdom Viridiplantae; phylum Streptophyta; class Pinopsida; order Cupressales; family Taxaceae; genus Torreya; species Torreya grandis. The sequence continues at coordinate 5,896,981 of JARHVA010000225.1, read as the reverse complement.
ACTCTAGGTGAACAACCTTCTATGGGAAGCTTTACAGATGAGGGACTTGAATGTAGTCTGTAAAGCAACCTCTAATGTTTTAGAAGCTAACTCTTTAGATCAATTTAGAGGTGAAAATGGATAAGAAGGAAATGCAAAATAAAACTAAAATAAATTGACTAGGGAAATGCACCAAGATCTTTAAAGTATTGACCTAAAATTGCATAAAATAGCTTGAATATTCAAACATCATAGACTATTAAAGGAGCATGTGCATGAATTAAAGTGTATAATGCAAAAAATAACTAATACTATAGAAATAGAGAATGAAAATAACAAAATAGTAATAAATATTTATGCATTTTAACACATAACACCACATCTTCTTCATTATTAGGTGGAGAATAAAATATAAAAGGCCTCAAGGGTACAATATACAATATTCAATCCTACCTGTGAGGAGCACATGTTGAGGTCTTAGAATAAAAGATAAAATAACTACTAGCTACTTCTATTCTAAAAATAGACTATTAAAAAATTGTTACTCTTTGATAATAGCCAAAATAATTATTCCTCTCTTAGTCATTTATAAAATAAAAGAGCTCTACTTATATAGGTGTAGCAGCCTTATGAGCAAATGACACCTAGAACTAGGTACTCATGCTCATGATGAGGATATTTCAAATGACTAAGGAGCTCTAAATCATGAGTGAAATTTTCCCTCTAAATCCTCAATATGGAATAGTTGTAATGCCTTATGATGTCTACTATGCTTAGAAGAAGCACAATGGTAACATGTGTATGCCTCCAGAACTACCTCTAGACTATTTGTTAAGAAAGGGCATCCCACTCCTTTCATCTAGTGACACTGCTCAAAGGTATAACAAGAAAAATTTTGTCTCAAAAAGCATTAGGATGATGCATGTCAGGTTCACTTCCTTAATTATAACTATTTTGTGGGTCCCTTCCCAACTCCACTGGCCAATGGTATGATCTTGAATCTTGATAAAAGATCCTTTACTTCTGAGGAGCATCGTGATACCACATGGTGAGTAATTACTACCCCTAAGGAAATTGAGCATTCATTTGTAAAAATGAGCATGGGGGTGCCACATGGAAAGCCTATGTCCCTCTTTGCAACCAAAAGGTGGGCCCTATTTATTATCCCATCGGCCAATGGAATTGTTTGAAAGCCTGGCAAAAATAAACCTCCCTTAGATAAGTGTTGAGATGCCATGTGTTGAGTGGGTGCTTCTCCTAGGGAACATGATAATTTATTCATGTTAAATGAGTGTTGCAAGACCACATGGTGACAATGAAAGGAAGTTGAGACTTAGCCAAAATATAAAAGGGATCCCAGGAAAAGAGAAAGCTAAAAGCACAAGTACCAAACTTCATCAAGCACATCTAAGACCTAACGTTGACTACTCCAAAACTCAAAAATGTGGATAAAAATCCACAATTCCTTATGACTCAAAGGGGAATCTTATTATGGATGGAAGGATCCAAAATTTTGTGTTTCCCAGACCAGTTGAAGAAAAACTATAAAAAGAGGTGAGGCATGTAGAACTTAAAAATTATGAAGAGCATCCTTTAAAGGCATCCACTCTTCCTCCTTTGGCTGAGTCTTCTTCTTTAGGTCCTCAAAGTTCCTATCTAAATCAATGATCTCCTTGAAAGAGATGCTACTCAAACCTTGAACAACTACCAGCATAGGAAACTCTAGATGGGTGAGTGGCTGCAATATAGTCTCCACCTTGAAGATATTTGGTGACTGACCAAGAGTCGCAAACATGGTCCGATCAATCTACTTCTTCTATATTATCTATTTGATTTTTTCCTCCAAGAGTATGGTGTTATATGCAAGGAATGGGTAGGGGATTCCCAACTGGACTAATTATTTGACATGCCCCTTCATATCCTAGACTACCTTTTCTAAGGCATCTAGAAATGCCTTACACTTTGTAAGTACCTTATTGCAGCTTAGGAACTCATTAACCTTGACCATTTTCTATATTCAATTGACCACCCCTACTATTTGAAGTTTCCCATACATTGTTATGTAAATATTCTAGACAAGGAGATGTGAGTCTTGAACCTTAGGAGACACAAAGGCAAGGACCTGGTTTATGGATACACTCACTGAGGAGCTCAGCTACTATGATTTTGTGATGAACCTAAGCAATGGCTTCAAGTTAGTGGACATATAATTTATTCTTTCCTAGTAATATGTTTACAACTATTAGACCATAGGGAGGATCCGTATGGTCTAGGAATGGGCAATGAGGTCATTCTTCAATTACTGGGTCTCTTGGTCCTTGGTTGAGGACTCTTATTGCATCTATTATTGTAATGTTTAATGTGCTCTATTAGAGTTTGAGAGGATCTGATAGGTATGCACAAGTTCTAACTCCTTTTTTTTAGCTTATATTTTTTGGTTGCCTTTTCTTTCTTCAGACCATCTATCCTAGTCTTTAGTTCAGCTACTTGAATCCATAGTTGGGCCTTCTAACCGGTCTCCACCTAGAAGGTCTTGGTGGTGACATGGTTCTAAAGGCTAGACCTCATTTTTTTGAGCTCTAAATATTTCACCTAGGCCTTAGTGTTGAGATGGTCAATCATATCTTTCACCTTCATGAGTTCCAGCTTCATCTTCTCTAATTAGTGGCCTAATTTGATATAATTCATTATGATGGACTTCTGTGTTTCCTCCATTAATTTGACCCTATCAGTGGGCCTAGCCTAACTAAGATTGAGGCTGATGGCATGTATGGAGTAGTCCCCTAGTCTTGGGGCTTGATTACTTGGGGCACCATGTGTGAAATAATTAGATATTGTGTTGAGTCAAAAAATGATTGCATATGGGGCACTGCCATAGTGTTGATCTATTTTCCTCTTCTTTTTTCTACTTGGGCCTCTCGAGATTTTATATTAGTTTTTATCTACTAATGAAACTACTCCTATAATTGAATATTTCCCCCATGAAGGTGGATCCTTGTAGAAGGCCAAAAGGAATGGTCATTTTCTATTTTGAAGTAGTGGATGTTATTCCTCTAGAGGTAAGTGGGTGAAGGGTCAAGGTGGATGGAGAGAAATTTAAGAGGCTGTGGAGTGGGGTGGAAAGTGATTGCATCATAATAAATGATGATGTGGATGATGAGGTAAAATGAGTGAGAAATGACATAAGGGAAGTAATTGGCTACATTGAGGAAAGTGGCACGATCTTGACGATAGGCTTGGCAGATGAAAATGGTGTAAGGGAGGTGATTGGCTAGGTAGTGGAGAGTGTCACAAGCTTAGTATAAATAATGGAGGGTGAAGAGAAAGTGAATAATGAAGAGGAGGTATAAATAAGGGGTTGGGAAAAGCATACCTTATTTTGTAGGGGCTCAAGGGAAGGACTGAAAACTTATGTCTTAGGTCATTTGGGCTGAGATGACCCCACTACAAGATACCTTGAAGAGACCTACTACTATTATGGGGTGGTTAGATATGGTTATAGAGGAGGAGGTCAATTTACAGGCCTCTAAACCAATACAACTTATTCCTCTTTATCCAGAGGGGCATCATCCTCTTCCTTGAAAGGAGTATCCTCCTCTTCTTCTTTTTTGATAGAGAATTCTCCTTCTACCAGAGCTTCCACCTCATGGTGCTCATCCTAGAGGTTTTTAAATGTTTTATCTATGTTCATGTCTTCAAAATTTAGAAATGGATTGCCAATTTCCTACCTATATTTATAATAGGAATCTATTTTTTCTACCTCCAATCTCTTTGGACAAGTTATACCCCCTTTATCAATTTCTTTGTGGGGTCAAACTATTGGACTACGTCATAGAAGGACTCCCATGACTTGTGTGTGTTTGATGGGATCTCAGATAGATCTATGTAATATTTGATGTCATCCTTTATCAGTGACCTTCATTATTCAAGGTATAGCCCGTGTTCATGATTGATCAGGGTGGTGGTCTTCAAGGTAGCTATATGACCAACCAAGTCATAGCTCTACTGGTCATTGATCTAGTTGAGGTCAATATCTATAAGATTGAACACAATTAGGTGCTCTTGTGACCTTTCTACCATCATGATGCCTCCTCTAGAGAAGGGGACATTATAGAGGTCCTTTTTCTTGTGACCCACACCATATATTGAGTCAACCATGCTGAGCTAGTGAGTTATCTCGAAGGCTAGGGTCTTATCTATGAGTAGGTATAAGAGCCTAAATGGTTCATCTTTGTATTTTTGCACCTAAATGAAGGTGTAATGGGCCCTAAACAACCAGTCAACTATAATTTTATAACCGGTGAGACATGACTACTATGTTTCTATTATTCTAAAGGTGATAGCCTCTTGATTGAGGTTAATGAGGATCAGAGAAAGGAAAGACTCTGAGATTACATAGTAGTCTTGTGTGACCAATAGGATATGGTTTCATGTGTTGATGGGGATCACCATGTTGGGATGGGTGCTTGTCTCAATGGATTTGAAAGTGAAGCATGAATAAAATAAGTAGGAGTGTTGTTATAGGATCAGGTGAAGGAAGAAGGAGGAATACCTAAAGGTATTCAATGTTGAGAAGTTTTCTATCTCATTGTGCATGGTGATGGTGATGACATCTATAAATTCCATCTTATAAACCATCTCCTTATTCATCATCTTCAAAAGGAAGACCACCCCCAATTAGAAATTGATTATGTGAGTATTTGAGTCCATACCAAAAATAAATTCTAACATATAAAGGGCATTTTATGTCCTACATCATGAAGCTTGCAAGGGTGATGGGTAGAGGAGGTGCTTTGTGTAGTTTCTTTGGAAGAGTAGACTGATAAACTATGTCTTGTGGACCTAGGTATCCTAAACATTTTGTAGGCTCTTCATACTGAAGATATCAATGTTGGGTTGCTTAAGATTCATAGCATCTCCCTTATGGCATCAACATTGACATCTATTTTGAGGTGGTTATTACCTCTAATAATGCCATGTTGATGTCATATGTATCTACACATATGGCAATAATCTCTAGGCATGGGTGCATAAGAGGTACCATGTACTGGGTAAGTGTGGAGTTCCAAATTTTGTATCTAAATGACTCATATTCTTTGCTCTATACCTTTTAAATAATTTGATCATGGGTGCCCTCCCTAAATCTCTTTAGGTTTTTTGCCGATTTGGGATCAAAGATCCCATCCACATAATTTAAGACTAAAGATGGGTCCCTTCAGTGCCCCTTAGCAATGATCTTGACATTTAGCACTTTAGTCTTTGGCCAAGTGAAATTGAAATCATATGATTTGATTACCACATACTATAGGGGAAGGTCTCCATGATCACCCACCCCATGGGTCATCTGCTTCCTTGAATGGCTTACACCATTAGATGAGGATGTAGAAGTCTCCATCTTATAAATTATTCTAAAAATTATCTCTTTGCTCAAGGGAGAATATGGGATATCAGTCTCCACTCACACTCTTATAATTCCTCGCTCAAATCTCTTTGCTCATTATGCTTTATCTCACTTGGTGCTCTTGAAATTCTTAAGGTGTTTAAATGTTTAACCTAATGAGGAGAGGGGTATTTATAAGCTAATACTTATAGGCACAATCATTATGTAAAATTTGAATTTAGGTGACCCATAAATGTTAAGGGTGGCACACATGCTTGAGGAATAATTCATAAGAGATTTTTTGGTGATCTTCATGGGTAATCATATAATATGGAGTGTATGTCATTAATGGTGAGAGAATGGGGTAGATAACCATCTATCAGATGATGATTCAAAATTAAGAGAGGTAAGGTAAGAACACTTGGAAATTTGGTGAATAACTTGTGCTAATGACACTTTTTTTGAAATGAAATAGCAATAAAGAAAGGAAAATAAACCAACAAAGGGAAAAAACAAAGAAGGGAAAATAGCTAATTATATATAAGGAGAAGGCTGGTAAATTAGTTGAAGTGTTTCAAGTCAATTCCATTGACTAGAATCCCTAATCCATTGCCTTATTCATCCTCTAACTTGAATTCATTACCTTGCCTATATACAATGATGAAAAATGGTCCCTTTTATAAGGAATCAAACATGGCATGTTGGTCTAGCTTCATAGCCCTTTGGTCATATTTGAGGGCCAAGTATCTTGGCTTAAAGCCTAGGTCTGATGATTTCTTATCAAACCATCACTTGAATATTTGTTATTGGGTAATCTTCATGTCACTTTCTCACTCTCTTTCTTCTTGAATATTGAGTAATTCCACCAACCTATCCTCCATCACTTTGTTCTCTCTGATCTCCATATATTTTAATAGTTGTAAGGTAGGAATATCTATTGAAGTAGGCATAGTCACCTCCTTCCCATATACTAGTTCATATGGGTATGTCTTTAATATCTTCCTGAGATTAATTTGATCAACCCATAGAGTCATTTTCAAATGCACATGCCACTCCCTTTGTTGGTTGGTGCCCATTCTTTTGATTAATCTGATGAGGTTCTTATTGGTTAATTTTTCTAACCCATTCCCTTGTGGGTAGTAATTAGATGAAATATTTAAGAAAATTCCATTTTGAGTGAAAATTATAAAATATTAGAACCAAGGAATGCTTTAACATTTTAAAAAATTATCATTTTGGGAAGGTTGAACTATGCTACTAACTCTTCCAGGAATTTGAGGATCATGTTTTTAGTTGGCTCCTTCATCGAGGTTGCCTTAGTCCACCTTATGAAGTAATAAATGGTCATAAGTATCCATTTATGGCCTATACTAGAGATGGGATTTATCATCCTAATTAAATACAAGACCCACTACATGAAAGGTTCATTGTCCATGATCATATTTAGCAGTATGGCTGAATTCTTTCGCTTCCCCATGAAGAATTGACATTGTTGGCATTTCTTGATTACCTGATGGAAATCTTCAAACATGGTTGGATGGTAGTATCATGTGCACATGATCTTATTCATGGTGGTATTTACTCATAAATGGCCACCTGAAGGGGTGAAATGCGTATTTTAGAGGATCTTCTTAGTTTGGTTATTTTTAATGCATTAGAGCAGATATCCATCAAAGTTTATCTTAAATAGGACTCCCTAGGCTAGTGTGTATATGGCCCCTTACATCCTATAAAATCTTATTTTGAGCACAAGAAGATCATTTAGATATCAATTATTCTATATAAAATGGGTCCTATCAACAACCCAAGACTCTTCAACTTCATATTGATTTAGTAAAACCATTTTTGGTGCATCTTGTCCTTCTATCAAGGCACTTGTACATTGAGCCAGATACTCACAAAGCCATCTTCCTTAGATCACCTTGGCTAGCTTGACTTCAACATCATGTTCTAGGATCTTGGTGATCTAATTAGCCCATTTTTACATGATCTCTCCTTCCATTATGTATTCTCGAATGCTAGAATGCACCATGTATACCATTATCTTGCTCCCTGCCACCAAGTACCTAAAATTTTTAAGACCTTTGATGATGGTGAAGGATTATTTTTCAATGAAATTATACTTGTTCGCATACCCACATAAGGTCCTATAATAGAAATTAATTGGGTGCTCACTTGCCCCTTCTTCTATCCTTTGAGTTATCACAACCACTAGGCTATATTCACTCCCATAGACATACAAGAGGAAATCTCAGAAGAAGTTAGGATTGACTAGCATAGGGGCAGTGGATATCGCTTCCTTAATCTTGTCAAATGTTATTCTCCCTTCCATAGTCCATTTGAAGGGTTGGCATTTCTTCAGTATTAGTGTGATTAGCCTTATCAATCTCTCAAAATTGAATATGAACCTATTGATGAAATTGATCTTTTTCAAGAAAGATTGGACACCCTTCTTGTTGATCGATAAGATCAAATCTTGAATAGCCTTGACTCTATCTAGATCAATAGAGATTCATTCTTTGGATACTGTGTATCCAAGTAGCTTGCCTCATGGGACTCTAAAAACATATTTATTAGGGTTGAGAGACACCTTAAATTCTTGGCACTTTTAGAAAACCTTCTCCAAATGACCAAAATGATCTTCCTTCTTCTTGGAGAGCATAGTGAGGTCATCTAGGTAGATAAGGATAATCTTGTTGATTAGGAATTCAAAAGCTATGTATATGGCACTTTAGAAGGTATCCACTATATTAGAGAGGCCAAAAGGCATCTTTACATATATGAAGGTACCCCACTTTATAGTAAAAGTGGCCTTGTGTTGGTCCTCTTCATTAACCCATACTTGATTCTATGTCAAGAATCCATCCAACAAGGAAAACATTTTTGCACCCATTACTCTCTAGAGGATATATTCAATAAAAGGAAGGGGATAATGATCCTTCAAATATGATTTATTCAAGTCTTGAAAGTACATGCATAGCCAAATTTTTCCATTTGTCTTCTTCACCATAACTAGGTTAGACACCCAAGTCGAATACTTGATTGGGTATATAATCCTTGAGTCAATCAATTTCATTAATTCCTAAGCCATAAGGGACTCAATTTTTGGGTTAATTGGCATTTGAATTTTGCAAATAAGCTTGGATCCCTTGACTAGATTCATGGTATGATGAATTACCTCATGGTAGTACCCCTTCAAGTCATCATAGGTCTAGGACATCACCCCTTTATATTTTTTGTAGAAAGATATGATTCGATCTCTGTCTTTTTGGGAAAATTCTTTCCCTACTTTCAATTTTCTCCCTTTTTCAACATCAATCTCAGAGTAGTCACTTTTATCTATGATAAACTTTCATTTATCATTCCTTCCATCATTAAAATCAAAAATTTTTTCCAAGGTGATCAGCCTTATCGACAGCTTATTAGATTTCAATTGCATGATCTGCTCCCCATAGGCTTCTCCAATATTAAGTTGTAATTTCTCTAAAAATTTGCATGATTTTTAGAGAAACATAATGATTTGGGCATCATTTTTTAGCACTTTCTAGTTTTATTTATTATTATTATTGGTGTGTTTGATGATTACCTATATGATTTACTCATTAGTGAACAAATCTATCACCAAATCAAACTAGGAACTGATTGTTTCCATCTTGTTTGCCTCTGCATTTATAGTCCTAAAGATGATTTGAATGTTGAAAGCCTTGAATTCTCAATCAAATCCCATATTCATTGGTGGTAAGATCTCATGAGGACATTCTTCATAGTTATGACCCCTCTTACTTGTCTCACCACTAATTCAAAATCTTTGAACACTTTTAGCTACTTTACACCCATGTGCTTAATGAGGTTAAGGCCATAGACTTAAGTTTCATATTTAGATTCATTATTTATGTAGGTCAATTGGAATCAAAAAACTTTTAGGGTCTCTTTCCTAGATGGAGACACCAACAAGATGCCTACCCTAGAGCCGATCTTGCATTTTGCACTGTCAAAATGTAGGGTCCAAAAATTAGACTCACCTTTAAGTTATTTGCTTTGATCCTCCTTATTCATCACCTCAAGGATGGTTTGATCCTCATCATAGATTACATAGGTCCTAAGGTAGGTGGTGTCAAAATTTGTGAAAGGATCATTCTTAATGAACTCATTAATTAGGACCTCTTCCTCTGGGCTCATGTTATCAACCACTCCTTACTCTTTAAGCATTTATATGTAATGCATCTATTTTTTAGAGAAAGAAGTGTGTGTTACTTTTAAATTTACCATAGCTTCACCTTCTATGTGTTCAGGATGAAGAGGCTCAAACAGCACCTTCAAATTCAAGCCATATTTGGTCCTCAAGATTAGATGGGACCAGTCCAAAGATAAGTATCCACCTATTTTGGTAGTGGAATATCTTGATAGACATAGTCTAAAGACTGTCAAGACATTAATCACCATACTTCCTAGGGAATTGTTATGCTCAAACAAGAGTACAAGTTTAGGGGAAGAGCTTTGATAACACCAATGGTCTAAACCTTCTTCTCATCTAGTTACATGACCCCTTTATCCAAGGGTTCATACCATAGTTACAATGCATCCACAATCCACTTGGTAATTACTATGGCGCTAGCACTAGAATTGATCATGGAATTATGCAGTAGCTTCTTTCCTATAATGAGAGTCAAATAGAATGGGGTAGGATTCATCTTACTTACCCCTACCTAAGAGTTGATGAAATGGATGGCACATTAGACTGTGCACTAATATTGGTTTCTTTTCCTTTATCTCATGTTGATTATGTAGTTGCGATAGCTTGTGAAAGTTTTTCTTGTCTTTCAACACTTATTTTAATAAGGAGTTATGCTAGAGAATAGATAAGACGTCCCAGAGGGAAACATTAGCAGGATCTTTCTTTAGCTATTCTACTATATTGTATGACCCTTGTGGTCAGACATTAGGGTCCCTTGGCTTGTTTTGTGTTATTTCATTCCATTTTTGATAATTCAAAGGTGGCAGTTGGGATGCCAGGATATTATCAAAAGTCACTTTAGGATTTATGAAGGCTTCTTGGGTCTCAGCTAGTCTTAATCTTATATTAGGTGAAGTATTTTGATCAGACTCATAGGGCCTTTGATAATGAGATCTCACTCATATAGACTGCATCCTCACCCTCTACTTAGGAGAAAAGTGCATGCTCTGAGGCTATCTCCTCTTCTTTCTCCAAATATATCCCTTGCATCTATGTAATTAAGATAGAATTCTCAACACCTAGGGACTGATATCCATAATAAGATAAATCAAGTGTATTTCCTTACCTTTACTATTTGGTGACATTTTACTACAGATTGACTCTTAGGTAATTTTGGGGTGTATGCACATCATTGCATGCAAAGCACCATGAATTCAAATCATCTACCAAGCTGTTTTGGTCTATGACCAGTTCTCTATTTGCATTTGTTAAGACCATTTTCAAAGGATCAAGGACCGAAACAATTTGATTCATGGATCACATCTAATGGTTTGGCACTTGATGATTTGGTTCCTAATGATTTGGCCTCTACCTCTCCTGGTACTAGTTATTCTGGTAAGGCATTCTCCTTTCTAGGTAATTTTAGAAAGGATGTTTTAGGGGCATGGTCTACTACCTTTTGAGGTTTATTGTCTCATTAGATAAGTTCCACAAGATGTTCTTCATGTCATTCATCTGTGTGGCTAGTGAGGATGAAGATGTGCTTTCCTAAGTAGCTGGATATACATACATAGAAGGCAGTACTTGTGAAGTGCTCAAGGCTTCTTCTTGTGGTGGCATCAATATCTCTAGGAACATTGGCATTGGTAACCAAGGAGGAAGCTTCTCGGTGTCTATCAAGTTATTCTCATCTCTAATTTCTAGCTCATAATGCATCTGACAATGTCTAGCCTTCAAGACACTGAATCATGATAGTTATGTCTAATTTGAAGACTTTGAGATAAAATAAAATATCCATACCTGCAAGTGGTTGAGCCTCTATTGGGATCCTTTGTTATGTCTTATCAAACTTGGTATTGAATTCAACAATAGCCTCTTACAGTGATTTTTTGATAGTAATTAGTTATTGTAGGAGAGATGATCGGTCTACCTTCTCATTGAATCACTCAAAGAACCTATTACCCAAGTCATCTTAGGTGGTGATGGATTTGGGTGGTAGGGACCAGTACTAGTCAAGATCTTACCCTTTAAAAAAGGTGGCTAGTAATCTTAGAGATACATTTTATTGTGTGACATAATGCACAATACATATGTTTACAACATCTTGAAGATGTTTAGTAGTGCTTTTGAAATATTCCCCTAAGAATTTGGAGAGTGCTTTCAATGCATTAGTTAGAATAATATCCCATGTAGTTGAGGCTACTAGAGTGATGAGAGGGATACCATTATTCCATGTCACAAAGTTCCTCAATGGTCCCTAGATGGCCATCAATTATAGTCATTACATTTCACTTGATCCTACGATTAATTAGAAAGTTGTAGCTACCAAAGGTGGTGATAACAAGCCTAGATTCTTTATTGTTTGTGACCTTGTAACATGTTTATGGATCATATACTATGGCTTCTATTCAAGTAGACTAGTCGTTTGGGTCCACTAGGTGTGCCAAAAAATAAAAATTATTGTTGCTTAAAATTCTTCCTCTAGGTGAATATCCTTCTATTGGAATCTTTACATATGTGGGACTCGAATGTATTATATAAAGAAACCTCTAGGGTTTTAGAATCTGGCTCTTCAGATCAATTTGGGGGTGAAAAGGGATAAGGAGGAAATACAAAATAATACTGAAATAAAATAAATAGGGTGATGTGCCAATATCTTTAAAGTATTGACCTATAATTGCATAAAATAGCTTGAATCTTTGAATTTCATAGATTATTAAAGGATCATGTGCATGAATTAAAGTCTATCATGTAAACAAGAACCAATACTATAGAAGAAGAGAATGGAAATAATAAAATAGTAATAAAGCTTTACTTAGTTTGACACAGAACACTACATCTTCTTCATTATTATGTGGAGAACAAAATACAAAGGGCCTCGAGGGAATAGTATACAATATCCAATCCTACCCGTGAGGTGCACCTATTGAGTTCATAGAATGAAAAATAAAATAATTGATAGTTACTTCTATTCTAAAACTAGACTATTAGAAAATGGTTGCTCTCTGATAATAGCCAAAATAATTATTACTCTCCCAACCTTTTACAAACTAAAAGAGATTTGCTTATATAGGTGTAGAAGCCTTATGAGGAAATGACACTTAAAACCAGGTACTCGCATTCATGATGAGGCCATTGTAACTGATTGAGGAGTTCCATCTCATGAATGTAATTGACCCTATAAATCCTAATATGGTGTAGTTGTAATGCCTTATGATGTTCACTACACTTAGAAGAAGTATGATAGTGACATATGTATGCCTCTAAAACTGCCTCTAGCCTACTTGTTAAGAAAAGGGATCCCACTCCTCTCATCCAATAGCATTGCTCGAAGGTCTGAGAGGAAAATTTTACTCTCAAGGGGCATTGGGATGATTCATGGTGGGTTTGCTTCCTTCATTGTAACTACTTGGTGGATCCCCTTCCCAAGTCTGCCAGCCAATGACATGATCCCAAGTCCTGATAAAAGATCCTTTGATTCTAAAGAGCATTGTAACACCACATGGTGAGATAATGCTACCCCTAGGGAAGCTAAGCATTCCTTTGCAAAATTAAGCATGGGGTGCCACATGGAAAGTTTTCATCCCTCTTTGCAACTGATAGGTGGGCCCCAATTCTTATCTCATTAACTAATGGCATTATTCAAAACCCTAACAAAAATAAATCTCCCTTGGATAAGTGTTGGGATGCCACATGTCAAGTGGGTGTCTCTCCTAGGGAAGGTGAGAATTTATTCATGTTAAACAAGCATTGGTCTATCATGTGGTGATAGTGGAGGCAAGTCGAGACTTAGACAAAATAAAAAAGGGATCACAAGAGAAGATAAACCCAAAAGCACAACTACCAAACTTCATTGAACACGTCTGAGACCCAATGCTGACTGCTGTAAAATGTGAATAATGATCGACATACTTTTTCTTATTAGTAATTGCCCCAAAGGTGTAAAGTAAATTAGGAAGGATTTGATTTTTTCATAAATGTCAAATACATGTCAATAAAACTCACCTAATATAAGCATTATATGAATAATTTTTACACCATTTTTTGAATACCCTACAATCATGTATATTGTGTGTGCACTCACACACACACATGCATACATGCACATGTACACACACATGTATATGCACATGCCTCTGCCCCCATCCCCCCCACCCGGCTAGTTGCTTGCCTATATGCACACATGAACACATGTACACTTCTCATTATCAAAAGTCCCATTATGTGAATACCTTATAGTAATTTTATCTTATATGCATGTGCACACATGTGTACGTACATGCATACACACACACACCCCTTATAAAAAATGCCATTATGTGAATACACTACAATCATTATAGTTTAAGATATAATAACCCATTGGGTAAGTGCATATGCTACTACATTTTTCATACTTAACCATGGGCATATTCATAAGGTTTCATTTTCCTACTTGTATTTTTCATACTTATAGATTGACACCTTGTTTTATTATAGGAAATTTCCCCCTCTTTTATTCTATTATAGTGTTTCATTTTTAAGTTTTTCCTATCTTTTGGGTCTGACATTCTATACTTATTTCCAACCTACATCTAGATCACACTTTTCTTTTTATCATCTTTTTACTTTATTTCCTAGTTTATCTTTTTTAATTCAACCCCATTTGGGGGGCATTATAATTCATAGTTTCTTGATTCTATAATAACTTTTCAATCCTAGTATTATTTATTCATCATAATATAAGATTTTTTCCTCTCTTTTCATATATCAAATTACTTTTTCAATTTATCCCTTTTAGTTTTTGGGTCCAACATTTTATACTTATTTCTATATTGCATCTAGACCAAAAAAAATATCATCTTTCTATTTGATGTCCTAATTTCATTTCTTTCCAACTAAACTCCCTTTTTGGGGCATAAAAAATCATAGTTCCTACCTCTATCAATATTTCTATTCTTGATGTTCATTATTCGTCCTATCCTCAATAACTTCAATTTGGTCTTGATATTCTTCATCCTTCTTACTTGACATTTAGTTTTTCTTCTTTTTTATTTCATTCATTGAGATCTTCACTTTTGATTCATATTGTCGATCATTTCACATTTATTTATTCCTACTTGCTGAAAATCAATCTTCTTACTTCTTAACTTCATCATCTTGTGCATCACTCATCTTTATTTTCCATAAGATTTTAAGCCTTATTGGCTCACTTTTATTCCTACTTTATTTTTAATTTGTGTCATATTTTATCTCTTATAATCCATGATATTCTTGATTCTATATTTTTATAATTGTATACTTGCATTTTATGATATTAGAAATATTTTAGGAGCACTTGCACAACACTATATTTGTTGGTTTGATTTGTACATTTTTAACTTTAATTGAATAACTATAGATGGATTCATATTATTATTGCATCATTTTGGCATCCAATTATTGATCTGGCATTTTTTAGGCATTGTTTTGTCTTTTCCATTTCTTAAATATTATATATAATTGTATAAATAGGTTTGTTTAGCATTTCATATTGGTTTTAGTGATCTTACCTCTACTTGCATTTTAATGCCAAATTGCATTCATCACATTGCTCACTAATCTATTCCTCTTTTCAAATTCATTATTATTCATTTTAGTCTTATTTTAACATTCATTGTTCTTCATTTTAACTCACTACTTTATTTAATATAGTTTCTATGAGTAATATGTTTCATATTTAAATATTGTAGCTGCTTTGGAAATATATTAGGATAAATATATTCTTGATTTCTTATATTAGTCCTCTTTTGAGATTCATTATTCTTCATTTTACTTGTAACTTGTTTATTTCTTTGCATCCTATTTTTGAAGTGCCTAATCCATTTCGATAACTTATTTTCTCTCTCTCTCTTGGCTTGCTTGTAAACTACATTTATTAAAAATTGTTCATGTGATTTATTTATTGTCTTGAGAATTATTTGTTTGTTAGTTTTTTTTATTTTATATTTTTCTTTCTTAAACTTAATATAGGCTTTTGGGTACCAATTTAATTTAAGCACATCTAATCTTTTTTCCTTTTCTTTTTCATAGTATATGTCCTTTGGTAAGATTTGTCTTTCTTTTATTTTTTTCAATCTTCTTTCTTGAACATTTTCTGACTATATCTAATTGGGATGAACATTTCAAATTTAGGCATATCCTTTGATTATTTTATTATTGGTATTCTTATCCCTCTAGTTTTAGGTGTTACTGGTGGTTATTTTTAAATTTTTTGTTTAATAATTAATTGGAAACAAGGCGCATGACATGGTTGAAACAAAAGTGGATTTTGTTGATTGGTTAGATGAAATACAAATATCAAATCCATCTAATATTATGGGATAGAGTGAGGTTAGACAAAATGTAAGGAAACCAATAATGATTGATATTCCTATAGTTGCTAACAAAGGAAATATTGTTTCTCATTATGATTGTTATGGTTTTCCTTCTGGTCCTCTCAAGAACAAGTCTTTAACTTGATATTGTTTCTATGTTGAATTATTTAAAAAAATAATACTATTAATATATTTATTAATAATAGGTTTAGTTTGGTTTAATTGATGTTAATTTTTTTATGGTGTCAATGTGTGATACGGGATTATTGGTATAACTATGTTTATCCATGTGATGGCATAGAATATATTTGAGTAAAATTGTATCTCAATATTAAATATAATGTGTTGATGATATATTTTTGGGTTGGTTGTATTGATCCCTATCTAAACTCAAATCTTATTGGATGTTTGAAGTCAGGTATGATCATATATGTTAGATTGTGGTCCATCTAATTCATAATTTAAATCAAAAGTGTTCCATAATTCATAATTTCATCTTAAACAACATAATGATTCAATGCCCATAAATGTTCCATAAGAACATAATATAACCAAAAAAAAACATATTTTTGTAGTTACATCATCAACAAGGCTATCCAACACCACTAGTATTATTCTTCTTCGTTTTCCCTCTTATTCCATTGATATTAAAACATGTTTATTGATATTCACAATAATTTGTTTCCCCATTTCATATAAATTCCTTAATTTTCCTTAAAATAAATACATTAATGGGTTGTAGTTAGGTTAATCCTACAATAGTAAGAATGTTGAGACAAAGGAATTATAAATCATTACATGCTTCAAAAGATTGCCAATTAGGATAGAGATAAGAGGGTGATAAATTCAAAGTGGTTGATTACATTTAATATTCCTTACCCCTACTAAAAAATATTTAAACATGTTGAAAAATACCATTAATTTAATGATTACTCATAGAGGTCAACTTGAGATGACTTACACATAAATAAAATCTCATAAAAAATAGTAATTTTATCATCACCATTATAGGCCAAATTACTAATAGGGATTTAAAATACATGATTAGATTGATGCTAGTAGGTATTTAAAGGAAATGAGTGATGTATATGGTAACACAATAATCATACACTTTACCTTGTTTCAAGATGTGTTTCCTTAACAATGGCTTAATCACTTCTTTGTTAATGGTTCACTAATTCATTTTTCATGCAAGGTTATAAGGTTCACCTAATTATATTTTGGATTATAATGTATTGATCATGATTATAAGGGTCTCATTTTACCTCTTTATCCATGGGAAACACTCTTCATCACTTATTTCTCAGCCTTTACAACTTCCTACCTTCTCACATTCTAATCTAGTAGCCTTTTTTGTAGACTTCTGGATAGCATGGAAGTGTACGGAGGAACATGGGAAAAATAACTCCCAATCCTAGTACCCTCTATCTATATTATTATCTCCATTAATTTTTAAGACCTAACTCTTCTTGTCGTATCTTCTTTTAGACCTTTTTAGGTCACTATTGGGTCTAATTAGGCCTATTCTAAACCCTTTTTATAAATAAGACCAGTAACAGTATGGAACCATATTATATCAGCTTAAAATAACCAAATATCTTAACTCACTTAAAAATACATCTAATCACCAAGTTACATTAAAATTGGATGATTAAAACATGTTCTAGATTGAATTTTGTTCCCAAACCCTAATGCAGGGTTTTGATAGGGTCTATAAACTCGAGAAGGGTCAAATTCACTCTTTCAATTATTTTAAAGACTTTCAAACAACTTTGATTCTTTATTCATACCTATATTACCTCAATAAAACTTTCAATGTCATTATAATTCCATTTTTAAACCTTTATAGCTTGATTTCTCTTAGTTTGGGGTTGATTATGTACCCAAACATAGGTCTGCAGTGGTTTGAGAGGGGGTTTCTTGTTCTATTTCATTCCAAAAGGTATCCCAAAAAAATTTAGGGTTGATTAACCATTTAAATATCTTAACACATCTTAATCCATCAATATTTACTATGTTGGGCAAATCCATATGACATTTGTAACAAAATCTTGCTTGACTGTGTATGGACTGTAGTGGAAACATTGTTTGTATACAAGGTCTGAAAGTAAACTTTCAATGAAATTTGAATTCAAATAAACCCAAAGTCAAAAAATATATATTTAATAGAATTTATAATGATGATTTCCAATGCATACATGTGCTCATACAATCTTTATAAACTGCATCTTTATGTACATACAAATACAATCATCTTGCCACTTGACACATAGTGATCTACAGTCTATCATGCATTCCTCTTTCAAAAAATATAAAATAAAATTCATGACATATAAATAATTCAAAAATGTAATGAAATAAACTTACTAATGGTTCAATAATGACAAATTCATGTGTCTTTAACCAAGTGCTCTTTACCTATTCTTGTTTGCATATTCAACCTCATTACACATAGAGGAAATACAGAGCCTGTCAATAGTTTTTCTCATAAAAAAACTATATATTCATTTTATTTGGGGTTATCTTTGTTTACACATTATAATACAAACCCCACCAACTCTCCTACCTTAAATAACTCACTCCACACAAAACAACTACTTAACTCAAAAGACTCTTAACTATCATAAACAACTCCTAACTCCCTTGTAACTTCCACTTGTACATTGGGAATCTCTTAACTACCCTAAACATCTCATAATTATAAAACAATCCTAAACATTATTAAATACCCCTAAGACACAAGGTCATAACATTTTACCTTTCACCAACATCACTAAGTTTGAGAAACAATACAAAATATTTCAAATATTTGAATTGGCCATGTAGGCAGGAAAATGCCTAAGTGGGTCAAATTCAAATTTGACAACACTTTAACACCTGATATTGATTAATATATACCTAACATGACTATATTAAATCCCTAATGACTCATAACATGTGAAAAATACTAATTTTTACAAAGGTAGTGATGTTCTTCCATCATATTATCAAAGAGCAAAATGAAACTTTCCCTGAAAGTTATAACTAGTTTGACTTTAATGTTTTTTTTCAGCACCTCTTGTTCAAATCCATCTCCTCCTAGATCCCAAGGTATATTTTAGATGCATAGGCATTTTTCTTTCTTTCTAAAACTTATGATGGATCCTCCTTGATTCATCTCTCTCTTAATTCCTCCTTTGAGATCATCTTCTTGCAGATTGATCTCCCACTTGATCATCTTCAACTTCTTAGTGTTTTCCTACAACAAAACTACACAAGGAACACACAAATCAATGAAAACAATATCCTTATTATCCTCTTGGAAACTAAACTCTTGTTCTTACTTGCCTATTCTCTCTCTGCTTGGTTTTGTTGCTTGTGGGAGTACTGCTATTTATTTTCTCTTTTCTCCTTCAAAAATCTCAATATCTACAACCTCATTATCCACCTATTATTTTTGTTCATCCTTGACCTGATCAATGAATTCTATCTACATGGCCAACTCTCTCAGCATGCCCACTTTCTCAACACAGTAGTCTAAATTATCCTTGTTTTATATGAATAATAAGTGATTTGATAAAGTTTCAAACAATCCTGCTACATGTTCATTTGAGAATAACTCACCTTGCTAGTCTGACTATAGAAATGTCTTATTTCTTGCATTCAATTCCTTAGAAGGATTTTCAAATACTACCTCCTCTTCCTTCTTTGTCTTGGCATCAACTGGTACAACTTTGTCTTCACCTTGGCTCTTTTTTACCTCTATGAGAATTTCATTTATCACTTCTTTATTTTTCAATTCCTCCATGACCTTATAGTTTTTTATCTCTCTTCCTTTATTAAGGCAATCATTTTTTTCTCCTTCTTTCAACAGTGTTATTATAGGCCATTGTACCTTCTTTCTCATTATCAACCCATTCCATGGGTTTTCATGTTCTCTATCATGAAGATCAATAGGCCTATCTATTGTTTTATCTCATTCATATCTCTTTGGAAGTCTTTCCCTTGTTTCTTCCTTATCAACTCTCTTTCCCTCTTATTTCTTAGTTGGTACTTTTTCTTAGGTAGCTCTCTAATCATTCTCTTTACCATTTATACTCTCTTAAGAAAGTATATTGCACCATAATCCATCCTTTATCCAAGCTCTCTCCTTGGATAAAATTCTTTGAGAAATGACTTTGTTCTCTCCTTTTGAGCTCATTTATCTCCTTATCTCTTCTTAATCCTCCCTTGGCTTTCAAACTACCTAACCAACTTCTTTCAATCACTCGTAATTATGATTAGCAATTCCTAACAACCTTTATGCAAACTAACATAGCAATGTTCAAAACATAGTACATACCTACTCTACATAATCTTTCAGCTTTAATACCAAATTATGTATAGGGTAACACAACAATCATACACTTTAGCTTCTTTCAAAATACACTTCCTTAACAATGGCTTAATCACTTCTTTGTTAATGGTTCACTAGTTCATTCTTCATGCAAGGTTCTAAGGTTCAAGTGATTGTATTATGGATTATAATGTCCTTATCATTATTAGAAGGTTATAATTATACCTCTTTTTCCATGGGCAACACTCTTCATCACTTATTTCTAAGCCTTTACAACTTCTTACCTTCTCACAGTCTAATCTAGTAGCTTTTTTGTAGAATTCCTGCTAATAGGAAAGTGTATGGAGGGATATGGGAAAAATAAATCTCGATCATGGTAATATCTATCTATATTAATATCTCCATGACTTTTCAATACCTAACTCTTCTTGTAGGATCTTATTTTAGACCTTTTTAGGTCATTGTTAGGCTTAATTAGGCCTATTCTAAAACCTTTTTACCAACAAGACCTGTAAGAGTATGAAACCATACCATATTAGCTTAAACCCAAAAAAATATCTTGAATCACTTAAAAATACATCTAATAACCAATTTTAATTCAAATTGGATGGTTAAAACACGTTTTATATTTAATTTTTTTGTCAAACCCTAATGCAAGGTTTTGACAGGGTCTGCACACCCGAGAAGGATCAAATTCACTCTTTCAATTGTTTTAAAGACTTTCACATAATTGTGACACTTTTTTGAGACATTTAATACCTCAATTAAACTTTAAATATCATTATAATTCCATTTTATAACCTTTGTAGGTTGATTTCTCTTAGTTTTGGGTTGACTATGCACTCAAACACAAGTTTGCAGTGATCCGAGAGGGGGTTTCTTATTCTATTTAATTACAAAAGGTATACCACAAAAAACCTAGGATTGATTAACCTTTAAAATATATTAACACATCTTAATCCATAAACACTTACTGTGTTGGGCGCCTCCATACAACATTTCTAACAAAATATTGCTTGACTATGTATGGATTGTGGTGGAAACATTGTCTACATACAAGGTCTGAAAGTAACCTTTCAATGAAAGTTGAATTCCAATCAACACAAAGTCAAAACAAAAATTTTAAGAGAATTTTTAATTATGTTTTCCAATGCATACATGTGCTCATACATTCTTTATAAACTACGTGTTTCTATACATATAAATACAATCATCTTGTCACTTGACACACAGTGATCTACAGTCTATCATGCATTCCTCCTTCACAAATATAAAATCAACTTCATGACATAGAAATAATTCAAAAACGTAATAAAATAAATTTACTAATGATTCAATAATGACAAATACATGTGTCTTTAACCAAGTTATTTTTACCTATTCTTGTTTGCATATTCAACCTCATTGCACACAAAGGAAATATAAAGCCTGTCAACAATTTTTCTCTTCAACCAAAAACTATATATTCATTTTCTTTGGGGTTCTCTTTGTTTACACATTCTAATCCAAACCCCACAAAATTTCCTACCTTGAATGACTTGTTCCACACAAAACAATTACTTATCTCAACAGACTCTAACTATCATAACCAACTCCTAACTCCCTTGTAACTCCCACTTGTATGTTGGGAGTCTCTTAACTACCATAAACTTATCACAAGTACAAAATAATCCTAAACATTCTTAAATAACCCTAAGACATAAGTTCATAACATTTGACCTTTCACCAACATCACTAAGTTTGAGAAATAATACAAAATATTTCAAATATTTGAATTGGCCATTTAGGCGAGAAAATGTCTAAGTGGGTCAAATTCAAATTTGACAACACTCTAACACATGAGATTGATTCTTATAGACCTAACATGACTAGATTGACTCCCTAATGACTCATAACATGTGAAAAAGACTAATTTGTACAAAGGTAGTGATGTTCCTACATCAATAAGTAAAGTGCTTCATCTATTTGATTTATTAATGATTTTTATAATAAGTTTCCTACACATTTCCTTACTAGTAATTGTCTCAAAGATGTAAAATACGTCAGAAAGGATGTAATTTATTTTTTTCATATACATGAAATATAGATTAGTAAAACTCATATAAATGTTATATAAAAATTGTCTATATCAAATATATTTGAAAAATAAAACATTTTAAAAAAGAGAAACTTAATATATATAAATTCATATTACCTAATTAAAAAGTTTATTGTGTAAATACCCTACAATCATTGTAATGTAAGAGATAATAATACATTAAGTACACATGCTTCTACATTTTTCATTCTTACGAATGAAAGTATTCATAAAATGATTAAATTATAAAACTTTATTATTTAATAAATATAAATTATTATTAACATATCTAATTATGATAGAATATGAGTGTTCCACTTTTCATCACTTTATCAATGATCTTTCTATTGCTTTTAATTACAAAATTAAATTTATAACTACAAATAATATACGAATAAATGGAAACTATAATTAGTAATGATTTGCTTAGATTTATTAGGGGATGGACCCATTATGATTGTCACTATATCTTACAACAAATTGTAAAAATAAATAGTAAAAATTTTGGAAGCTCGTGTATTTAATAAATATATGGGAGAAGGAATACGAAAATACACGTGGATTGGTTTGCATATTGTTGCTTAATAGTTTGTTCATCCTATCTATGTATGAGATAATAGATTTTACTGAAGAAATAGCTACAAATATTATATGTGATATATGTTGCCAACAAACAAAAACAGAAATGGGTTCAACACGTGGAAATGGGGATTGTAAAAAAATATTGGTTTAGAAATGTTATGGAAACGTTTATAGAATATGTTAAAAATATAAATATGTATAAAAACAACGTATAGTATTATATTTTAGTCCATAAATTTTTTTTTAAATATAATATTCATGAAAGTTTAAAACACTTAAAATATTTTTAAATTATTCTTTAAGTTATTTTTAAATTCATCTTTGCTATTGTAAAAAAGAGAAACGGTTGCCTCCAATCTCCTTGTTGCAATTGCTACCTCTAAACTCCTCTTTGTTGGAATCATTATGTTTTAAATTCATCCTTACTCTTATTAAAAAAATCAATCATGAGAGAATGTGAGAGAGTGTGTTTTATAGTTGTTAAGTGTGTTTATATAGGTTTAATATAATGTTTTCTATAAAATTGAGGTTTTTCTTAATGTTTTAACTATTTTGTTTATGTTGATCAAATAGTTATGTTTTCCTAAGTACATGCTAGAAATTGCAATACATTTATGGTATGTACTTGAGTATTTTCACGTTGCTTTTTAATGTTACTTTATAACTATACTGATTCCAAATAGATACGAAATGAGAGAGAGGGGGTTGGGGTCATTCCCTACAATGTAGTTGTTTAATATTTTACCATAATAGATGAGTTCCATTTTGTAGTGCACCCAAATGGCATACTTATCACTAATATAATGAAGGTGTCTTTATTCACATAATCCCATCGAATATATGTCTCCCACTAATGCATTGCAATATAAGGATTATAATTTAGATCCAAGTTCTCACTTTTTGGAAAACGTAGAAAAGTAAGTTGTAAGAATGATCAAAAAGCCAATAATGATCATAAAATAAATTGATATTACCAGTGCTTGGAAATTTAATTACATAATTTAGGTAAGACAGTTGTCATAGAGTCGTAAAGGAGATAGGTTCCATGTGCTTAAATAAATTAATATTACCAATGCTCAACAACTTAACTACACAATATAGGCAAAATAATTATCACAGAGCTGCAAAGAGGATATGTGCCATGTGCTTAAACAAATTAATACTACTAGCACTCAACAACTTAACTACATAATTTAGGCAAAATAGTTGTCACAGAGCCACAAAATAGATAGATGCCATGTGCTTAAACAAATTACTATTACCAACACTTCACAACTTAACTACACAATCTAGGCAAGATAATTATCATAAAGCTGGAAAGAGGTAAATGCCATGTGCTTAAACAAATTAATATTACTAGCGCTCAGTAATTTAACTACACAATCTAAGCAAGACAGTTGTCACATAACCATAAAGGGGATAGATGTCATGTTAAGCACATATGTAAAATAACTATGTATGAGTTGTTAACTCACTGAATTCCATCAAATAAAACTAAAAACTAGACCAAATAAAGACCCTTCCCCCATTTCATCTAAATAAATATTTACCCTGACTATGTTTAGTAAACATAATATTAATACATTTTATCACTAATTACTTAACCATCATATTTACCCTAATTGTATTCCATTTATTAGTGAAACCATCAAGTGTGTGTTGCTCATAGATCTAAATATATATAACTACACAATTTTCTTTTCAACTCTTGCAACACATTATGCTTTATTGATACCTGTCAACCTTTGTCAATTGTCATAAAATAATACATGTGATACATTGTAACAGAAAAAGGTTTAGAATATTTTAATGCAATTATTAAACCTCAAAGTACAAAATTACATTACATAAAATTATTAAATAGATACCCCAATATGATTAAACTAACCTAGAAGTGTGTATATCCAAATAAAAATAATAATTTATCAATAGGAATGTCAGCTCATTTTTTTATCTTCCACCTATTTTTTGATGCGGTATTAGGTAGTGCATAATTGTTTTTATGTAGTGAATCTATAAAGTTCCAACCAAATGGAAGGAATACAATCAAAAAAAATCCAACTTATCAAATATTACAATTTGATCACATCTTTCAATATTTTGTAAACTTTCTAGTGAAATGTGAAAATGTTTGTAAAAAAATTACCATTTATTTCATTAGTGAAGCACAATTATCAATGATGATCTATTGTGAGTTTGAACGTGGAATGTAAGATAACTGAAGGAAGTTTCTTATGGTCATATTTTTTATGTGCTCTTTACTCATCTAAATAATTCATCCATCCTTCACTTATATTTTCACCTCATCTTTAACTTAGGAAGGTCGGCCTTGAAAATATGAGATTCAAGGGTTTCCTTACAATCAATATAATAATTAACTTCGCTACAATCGTTGCTTCCCTTGTAAAATATGTGGATAGAGATTTTAAAATAGAGGAACTAAATGCTTAGAAAAAATACTATAAAACCAGTCAAAATGGATCGAATACATTTGACCATCTTTTATCAAAGAAGCTTGCAACGATAAACATTTTCCAACTCACAATTAATACAATATTTGCTCAGTTTCATCCAATAGTTGGACAAACCTCACCAAAGTCTTCCTTTTTTAATTGAATAAACCAAAACCCAATAAACTACAAATATAATGGATTGTGAAAGAATTTTTGTACAAAACCATTACCTTCCACATTGTGAAGCACATGCATGTGGCCAACAAGATAAGCCCTTTATGCTAAATGTGATCTTGAAAGCATGCAATAAATTTTGTTTCTAAATTATAATTACATAAAAATTGATGATGATGATGATGATGATGATGATGATGATGATGATGATGATGATGATGATGATGATGATGATGATGATGATGATGATGATGATGATGATGATGATGATGATGATGATGATGATGAGTAAGTTATATATATTAATATTATTATATATAATTTAGTATTATATTAATATAATATTTTTAAAATATAGTATTAATATATATAATCTTTAAATTATATATATTATTATACATACTTTTATATTATATGCAGTATAGAAATATAAAATAATGACTACTAATTATATATAATTTATTATTGAATTAATTTATGTAGTAATATAGTATCTATAAAATATAGTGTCAATAATAATATATCATAGTATAATGTATATAATATATTAATATTATTATATACAATTTGTTATTATTTTTCTATAGATAATTGAGGGTTAAGGGTCCCTCACCTGATATATAAAATCAATCCATTACAAAAACCACACATCTCAAATGACATCCACAAGAAGGCAAGAGAACCAAAAATGGCTTAAAATTTTGACATGAAACCAACAAAAATAAAGGTGTGAAAAAATACCACTAAAGGGCCAAACATACCAAAAAATAACTAACAACAAATAATCCTAGGATGGGATACCAACTAAGGACTGAACCCAATCAAACACCAAAACACATGAATTAAGACAAATTATAAACCAGACATAAAATATATTAATCCACCCAATGGGTTGCACTATATTACTCATCACTGACCTACCACGTAGTTTTCCACTAGGGGTATAGCCTGACACCTCTACAGATAAGTGTCATGTTTCATCTTTAGGTGGTGGAACCAAGTGACCACCCAAAGTACGGGATCTAAGGTTGGACTCTAGTTGAGACCAAATGGCCAAGGAGGTATCTTATCGAATGTGAGACACCACACCATAATCCTTATTTGGGGTGGTAGAGGATAACCACCTCCATACAAATGCTCCAATAGATGAGTATCAACAAGTACATTAGAAGACTGACACATTCCTAAAATGGTTGATAAGGAAGGTAAAGGAGCCTACATGGAGCTCACATTCATGAGGGTGATGAATATTCCAGTCAAATTCAGTGAGTAGAGGTAACCCTATAATTTATTCACATAAGCCACTACCATGCTAAGTCATTCTTCAATTTCACAATAAAAAGACAAGGTGATGATATCATAGAGCTCTTGCCTTGAGAAGGGTAATGACATTAAGATTTTGGCCAAAAATCCCTCGATTGCCTCTTGCCAATCGAGACTATAATAGGGCTTCATCAACCATTCCATAATCATCTTGACTTTTTCCTTATCCTCCAAAACAAGCATCAAATTGATTATGAACAGTGATGCAATTTCATAATTTACATTGACCCTATAATGGGTCTCAAAAAAATCATGCCCACTATCTCTTTGATTGCTTCCATGACTAGTTTGAATTGAATCACAAAGACCTTCTTGAGACAAGCCTGACTGACACTTCCCTCAAAATAAATTTCCCACTTCTCAGAGGAAACCCACAATAATGGTTCATTGATGGAAATTTGAACTAGGTGCTCCATAACTAACAATTTACAATGTTCCACTCCCCAACCCAAAAAATATTGCCTAAATGAGAAAATTCTTCAAGCTAAAGAGAACACACACCTCATAAATAACTAGCCACATCATCATAATCCCCAACATGTGCAAGAAAAAAATAATGAGGAAGCTAAATGGTTAATTAGAAAGGCCCTCTCACCACAAAGAATCACAATGATGACCAAATATCAACCAAAGAAAGGGGAGGGGAAATGGATAAAAACTTGTTAATTTTGCCTCATGCCAAGCATCCCAGATGTTGTCGATAATAAGTTATAGGTATTATTAAATACCTTGATTGGCTAATAAATCCACTAATGTATTGGCCTCGTGGTAGGATTGAGATGCCTCCCAAGGGTTGAGGGAACTTAGAATATCCTAAGTCTAGCCAAAAATATTTTTGATATTCTAAGCACAAGCCCCCTAATTGTGAAGTGCTTAGATCGGAACCATTGAGTCCCCTTCTAAGATTACCTTATCCATACTACAGTGACCTATTAGATCCATGTCAAGGGCCAAAAATTGGGCCTCAACATCATTATTGGTCCCATCACTCAACTTCAGTGAAGACTCCTCAGTCATAGAACCTATGCAATATCTAATGATGCAACCAGCACCAATAGCACCAAGGTTGCCCCAAAAATCTCTATCAAAATTAAGCTTGAAGAGGCCTAGAAGTAGGGTAACCCAAACCAAATTTATACCTAATGAAATGCATTCATAATTACTCGTATTCCCTTAATAGGGGGTGCCCTTAATAGCTCTTAGTTTGTAATGAGCTAGTTATCCCAACTTGTTAGAGTCCCATTACTCCTCTTAGTGTGGGTAGATCCAATTCCATACATGTCGACCTAAACTTTATGGATCACCTCTTCCAATTGACTAAATTTATTTTTAAAGGTCCTTTGGTTACATTCTTTCCAAATCATCCAAATCAGAATGGTCGAGTAGGCCATCTAAAGATTTAAAAAGGTGGCCTTAGTAGCCCAGGTGGTCAAGTGAAAAAGTCCAAGAGGAGTGATCTAGGTCGAACCCAACTCAATTAAATATTGGTGCACATATAATTCTATAATTGAGTTGTAAAGAGGAAATTGAATAACAAGTGGATTGCATCCTCTACCTCAACAAGGCATAAACAATAACATGAGGGCCCTTCCACTCTAATTTTGCATAGCCTATCAAAGGTTAGTATCATGTTTTAAGTTACCAACCAAGCAAATGCTTCAGCCTTGGGCATGTCATTTTTATTCTAGCACGTCACTTTTTCCCAATCAAAGGAGTGGTCCACGTCCAAAAATTTTTAACCTTGATTGACAGAATAGATGTCATTTTTGACTCCAACCCATTAAATTGAATCATCTTTTTGAGTTGAGGAAGACTTTTCTTTTGGAAATAATTCCAATTAAAATCTCTTTTTGGTTGTTCAAGATTGGTAAGTCCCTCATGTCCTTATATTTCCATTTTATCATACCTACTCAAGTCTTGGGAGCTATGTAATCACATACATTCCATCCCTAATTTTTGATCAACTTTTAGCCCCTATGTTTCCTAAATGGGATTGTGACCATTCCAAGAATCACCTCAAAAGTATGTTTTTCTCCCATTGTTAACAATCTAGGAGACATGATCTTTATTATGAAGTGGCATTTTAAGATGAAATTCCAAATGTGAGATCCCTTGGGGTGGTTATGGATATTTAGAATATTAGTGACTTTATGATCTCCAAAATATTTCTATTGTAGCACCCTATTCCATAGAGCTTGGGGTTGGGAGATCATCCCCCATATAAGCTTTTCACCAAGAGTTAGATTCTGCACTACAAGTCTTTTAATCCTAGCACTACCCCCTAATTGAGGTAGGCAAACTTAATCCCATTTCATCAATGGTACCTTATTTTTATCCCCCATTCCTTTCCACAAGAAGTCCTTCACAATATGATTAAGTTCCTTGATAACCTTTGCTGGAGGGTGTTAGACTTACATGGTATATATTGGGAGGGCACTCATAATTAACTTAATGAGGGTGATTTTTCCAAAAATGGGGATCTATTTTCCCTTCCAATCCTCCAGCATGCCATGAAAAGACTTCAATAGATGTTCTCATAGTCATTTGTTGCCTACTCCCCCAAAGAGGGGAACCCTTAAGTGCTTTGTTAGAAGGTTCCCAATCATGAAACTTAAAATATTAGTGATGAGGAATTAGGCTTGTCTTTACACATTTAGTAATTAAATATCATGTTTTTATTCATTAACCAACTATCTTGAGGTAGCCTAAGAGTTGGGCAAGATTTGTTTGTAATTATGATCCTTGAGGGTAGTGGTCGAACCCAAAAGAATGGTATCATCAACAAACTGGTGATGTCTGACCCTATCCATACCTGTTATCACTTGGATCCCATTCATCTTACCTTTGGAAATATCCCTAGATATTTACCTTCCCAAATATTCAACCATAAGAATGAATAGGAAATAAGAGATTGGATCCCCTTGTCTCAGGCCCCTAGAGACTTAAAAAAAACTACTCAATTCACCATTCACCAAGATAGAGAACTATGGGCTTATAATGCAACTGAGGATCTAATTACACCATATTTTTCCATAATCTTTATTGATATCTAATTTAATAATCATCCCTTTCTTGTGGTTACTGATAATCGAGTGCATAATCTCATGAGTGATAATAATCTCATCTTGAATCTATCATCCCGAGACAAACCCTCTTTGTTCATTAGAGATGAGGCTATCCAAAATGGATTAAAGGTGGAAATAATAGCTTTGTAAATGATCTTATACACCATATTACAAAGTTAAATAGGCCTAAAATCACTAAAATAGGACTAGGGCACCTTTTGGTGTGAACTAGGAGTTTGACTCAAGAGAGGATGGTTAGTATTGTGTTAGTTTCAAAATGAAAACAAAATTAAAGAAACACACTAACTAGAATAACATCTCTAGGCCTAGACACTAGGGAGAGATTAGTTAACAAACATGAATAAAATATACAACTAAAATGCAAAATAAACCTTATTTTACCTTCCTTGGATGCTCTAAAATGCTTGTTGTAGAGGCTTGCTCAGCTTGTGCTCATGAAGTCTTCATCAAAGGAGGCTTGGCTATCTCCTCTTCTCCTTGGCACCTTGTGGAATTGGCTTGGATTGGCTTGGAATAAATTTGGCATGGTAACACTAATTAAAATGGCTTCTTGAATATATTTTTGCATTATAACTTTGCATAATAATGTGTTAGAAATGATGTTCATGGCCTCTCTATTTATAGATTTTTGAGAATGTCTAGAATCAACCTAAACCATCCATCCTGAGATTGAAATGTGTGGTTGAGGATTAATTCAATTTTTAGAATTAAGTTTATAATTATCCTCATCATGACATTGGAAGAAGGTGAAATTAAGATGCATGGAGGGAATCATGGAAGGCATTGATGAGGCATGGAGGGCATGAATCTTGATATTTGTGGCATTTATGGCCTAGGCTTATCTTCCCAAGAAATGAGGTCACCTGATGATGCAGATATTTAATATTTATTTTCAAAACAAATTATTCAACAAGTTTCCATGGAATTATTAATTAGGCCTTGATTTATATTAATTAGCTCTTAAGCATGATTAAGCACTTTGTGCACAAATTACTCAAACTAATCATAATATCTTGTTATTGGTCAAAATTTTCACTAGATTAGAAGTGGAAGTCAATGTTAGATGTATTGGAATCATATTCCCATTTAGGATGTTACCAACAAAAAATAATGAAGGCACATCTCTTGTGTAAAATATTTGATAGGAAAGATCAATCCAGAGAACCTAGGTGCAAAATTGGCATTTTGACTCAAAATGATCTGATCAAAGTTAGTTGGCCCATAAATTGCATTACCCCATTTAGGGATACCCTAGCCAAAATTGGCACTTGAATATGTCATTTTCACACCATTAGCATGTTTTTAGGCTAAATTTTGCATTTTGGGTGGAAATTGGCCAAAAGCCTGATTGGAGGTTATTAGTGGCCAGATTTAGGTGTCTACATTTGGAACCAGGGTGATAAAGGTATAACTAATGTCCAAGGTGACATTTTTATTGAGTCAAGATTATTCCACTATGTTGACCACCTCATCCCCTACAATGTCTTAGAAGCTCTAAAAAAAGGCTACTATAAAACCATCTATCCTAAGATCCTTATCTTTAGACATAGAAAAAACCATGGTTTTGATGTCTTTCAAAGAGAAAGTAGAAATTAAATTTTCATTATCTTGGGCAATCACAAGCCTAGGGATATAGTTTAGAGTGTTAGACTAGGCCACAAGATTCAAATCCTTTGTATTACATAACAGCCCTTAGAAATAATCAACTACCTCATTTTTTATATCATAATTGGTCTCAATGACCTTCCCCTCTTTTCTCTTAATACTGGACATTCAATTAGATGGTCTCCTTGCTCAGGTGGAGTTGTGAAAGAAATTTGTGTTTTCGTCTCCATCCTTGAACCACTATTTTCTTGACTTTTGTTTCCAATAGACCTTTTCCCTATTATAAAGTTTAGATAAATCAGTCATAAGGCCTTTTTCCTTGTGGTAAAAGGTCATGTCTATGTCCAAAGTAAGCATAATATGATTAACATCTCCTAATGCAATTTAAACTCTATCCATTTCCTACAAAATGTTTTTGAAGTAGGTTTGATTCCAAGTTTGAAGGAAAGATTTAATTAAATTCAATGTTTTAATCATCTTTAACATCTTGGTGTTAGGTATACAAGGAGCTTATTCAACTAGTCTTTGATCAAATCTTAAATTGAGGGGTCTTGCGTCCACATTAACTCAAATTTTAATGGGAACAATAGAGGGGCACCATATTTCACAATTTTTAGCTCAATTAGGGCATGATCAAAGCTAGATATGGGAAGGATATTTCTTTCCATAATCTAGTCATTGTCCTAACAATTTGGAGAGATTAAGAATATGTCCAGCCTTTCAATAATATTTCAGAATCCTTCATATCGGTTGGTCTAATATAATGATCTAGATATTGGAAGCATTTCCACCAACCAAGTATCATATATGAACCTATAGAAGTCTATTTGTGATTGGGTACTTAGAGTAACCCCACCTTTTTTCTAAGTTAGATAAAATGGCATTGAAATCCACACCAATTATGCATTTTTGACCAAGGAGAGATGCCAACTAAGTGATGATTTCCTTCCATTATTGGCCTTTAAGGGAAACTAAATTTGGCCCATACACATTAAATAGGTAGAAGGCAATATCATAGGAATAGTTTGAGAATTTATACAGCTGCCAATTAGCCACTAAGCCATAATTTTCAACCCACACCCTAAAAAGGGACCAGAGGACTATCAGACCTCCCAAATCCCAATTGGAATCCATAAACAACTCATTCCAATGATTCCAACCTTTGCTCATTAGTTTCACTTTTTTTTCAATTTGGGTTCTTGCAATAAAAAAAATTAAAACCTAGCTTCTACAACTAATGTTGTACTAGTTGCCTTTTGTTAAGGGTATCCAAGTCCTTAACATTATAGTAAAAAAGCTTCATGGCTCAAAAAATGGGAATTTCACCCACTCTTCTCATAGATTATAAATTGTTCAATATTAGATTACATGCCTTTGGAGACTTTACCAATTGTGATGTCCTTACCTGATTTCCATCTTTATTGTGGGAACCATAGTTTGGGTGAGATATAAGGTAGTCCTTTTGGGAGAGATTTAGGACTTCCATGGAATTCAATTCTTCATCATTTCTTATATTTATATATAATTTTTTATTTTTTATTTGATAGGGTAAGACACTTTTAACTAGAGCTGGGACACAAAAGGGGGGCTAGTCCTCAACAACAAGAAGACACAAAAATGATAAAAAGAAGAAATCAACTAGCATAGATGATAATATACTTACGTCGAGGAGAAAATAGGGAAACCAAATGGTTAGAAAACCTTGTATCAAATTGTAGCAACCAAATAGTGTCTAACTGAAAGACTTCAACCAATTTGACAGGACTGAAATCTAAAAACACAATATAAAAATGGGAGCCAATTGAGATAAGCCCAATCAGAGGTGGTGCCATCTTCATATACAAGTAAGGTCTTTCCTTCTCTCATGCCTTTAAATTAGGGCCTTCATTGTCCACTGAGATACCTCTTTCACCAATGCTTCTACCTTAGATATCATCCATTTCACCTCAAAGCATCTACCCTTCTTCTTTGTAGTGGATTTGAATTTAGTTTTTAATTTTCCAACATGCATGGGCTAGGAGAATGTAGTAAGATGGGAGAAGACTCATGAGGAGGGGGAATCATAAAGGAATCAACCCATGGAGGGGAGATAGGGTAGACAGGATAAGTGGGAGGGAACAAAACTAGGGATGGGGAGCAATAGAGGAGGCAGGACAAATGAACAACAACTACACATAATCACCCCATTACTAAACTACCACTAGATCCCTTAGAAGTGTCTTCTATAACTATAGAAGTGTCTTTTTTAATTTTAGAAATGGGCCTAGGAGGGGATGAAGAGGGCACCTGTACTTGAGATAGATGTAGGGAAGGAGAAGATCCTTCTTTTAGATAATCCTCTACAATAACATCCCTAGAGAAAGGAGGAAGAAAAAATTAATCATGATTGCATTGAATGAAATCTTGATCAAGAGTCCCAAATTTATTCTTCCAAATTGGGGAGGACTGGGGAGTAGAGGGACCTTGTATCTTGGAAGGACACCTATTGATCTAATGACCATGGAGATTGTAATGGAACTAATAGAAGGGGAGACCTTTGTAGTTCAAGAATTAAGTTCACGAGCCACGTGAGGAGAGAAAATTCACTGAATGGAAGAGTGTTTTGGAGAGGTTGATGATAGCACATGCTCTAACAAAAGTGAAACACCAAGAGCAGTCATCAATACTCACAAAATACCCCACATGATCATCCAACATCTTGATGAACTTTTCACTCCTTAAAACAATCAAAAGGTTATACAGCCTAACCTATAGTAGAGCAGGTAAAACCTGGGACTTATCCAGAACAAAAAAATGAGTCTATGGGCACCAAAAAAGCATAAATTCTCAAAAAACCAAGGCCCAGAGTTAAGCACAAAGTCACAGTCAGAGGATCTCTGAAACTTGACAAGGAAAAAACTAGAACTAATATATAATTTATTATTATATTTATATATATAATAATATAATATTTATAAAATATAATATTAATATATATATATATATTATACATACTTTTATATTATATAAAGTACATAAATATTATTATAAAATAATAATGAGTAATTTATTATTAAATTAATTATATAGTAATATAATATCTATAAATATAATATCAATAATAATATATCATATTATAATGTATATATAAAATTATTATTTTCATATATATATATATATATATATATATTATGTTTTCCAATGTATATATAATATTCTTGTTTTCATTATTATATATATATATATATCACATTATTTATTTATATATAAAATTATTTTATTTTATTTATACATTATTTATAATGAATTATCATTATATATTACATTATATATATGATATATTATAGATATTATAATCAAGAATATGATATATTATTATTGATATTATATTTTATAGATATTATATTACTTTATAATCAATTCAATAATATATATATAATAATATATATTAATTAATAATTAATAATTATTAATTATTAATTATTATTTTATAATAATATTTATGTACTATATAATATATATATATATATATATAATATTATGTTTACAATATATATATATATATATATATATATATATATATAAATGAAATACAAATATATATATGAATGAAATATAAATATTTTGAAAACATGTTTTATATATATCACATTATGGTTTAAGATGAAATTTTTAAAAAAAAAATCTTTCTTTTTTTTTACCCAGAAAAAACTTAGGGGTTTGGGGAGTTTTTATTGGGATAGCTCTAGACTCAATAGTCTAAAAGTACCATTATGAGTTCTTGGGACACCTCTTTCTTTGGGTCTCTGCCAAGATTAGATTTTGGCAAATACTAGCCAATAATGCTTTTCTCTTATGTCCTTCATTTATGGTTTGAAATTCTGGTGTCTCAGGCTTAGGGGAACCATAC
This sequence comes from Torreya grandis, assembly GCA_037957365.1. Classification (NCBI taxonomy): domain Eukaryota; kingdom Viridiplantae; phylum Streptophyta; class Pinopsida; order Cupressales; family Taxaceae; genus Torreya; species Torreya grandis. The sequence goes on along the minus strand of JARHVA010000225.1, from coordinate 5,861,609 downwards.
CAAACCATCCCAAACTTGGTGGTTAAAATATACTGTAGTGAAGATACTATAGGGTAAGCCTTGCATAAAAATATCTCAATGCAAAGATGATAATGAACTTACCTTTTAAAATTAAAAGGTCATCTTCTCAAAACCCTGATATTCTTTTCCACTCCACACTCTAAAATGTAATACCTGCTCTTTTTTCATAGAGAGAAACTACTCTTATATTATATCTTAAGTTGAGGAAAGGTTTTTGGAGGGACTCTTAGGAACAGAATAGTTCATGTGGAGATGGGGCTTGTAGCTCAGAAGATTAAATCACGTGGCTATCAACCATGGTTTATAATAATATTTATGTACTATATAAAAGTATGTATATTATATATATATATATATATATATATATATATATATATATATATATATATATATATATATTATGTTTTCACTATATGTGTGTGTGTGTGTGGGGTATCAGATCCATATGTTATAAGCTCTAATCAAACTTGGCAAGATAATTAGTTAGCCATATCAGGCACCACCAGGTCATTCCATAAAAATTCCATCTCTTCTTTACATGCATGATGACAATGACAATACTAGCTATTTAGACCATTATCGTGATGAAGACTTCCACTATTCTCCCCAAGGAGAATATGAATTCAATGATGATGATTGATTTGATAACTACTTATGAGGTTTGTCAGTATGTATGGTATGGGCATGATATCCCCATTTGCTTTGTAGAAGATCAATATAGTGTATAAGATTGAATTATTGTATTTATTATCATTTGTCGATCTCCAATCATTATATATATATATATATATATAATTAATGCAAATATGTGATAAATTTCATCCTGGTCATATAAATCTTCATTTTCTTCAACCATATCCCACCACATTGTTGCATTAGAGGAATAAATAGTTTAAACATAAATACCTCACTTTCCACAAATGTTATTTTCCTCATCATCACACGCCTGCTCCTAAGCATAATTATTTAAATCGCCAAAAATTTCCTTATCCTCAATCCAATAAAATCCTTTGTTATATTTTCCATCAACCCAGACATAAAGTTGTTGACCGCAAATGTAAAAATCATGTTGTTAAAGTTGTTTATTCCTCTAACATAGTAGCGTGGTGGGATATAGTTGGAAAAAATGAAGATTTATATGACCAAGATGAAATTTATGAACCTATCATTAAGGAAATAGAGAAAGGAGAAGAAAATTAAAATGAACAAGACTTTCATTATAATGAATTAGATGAGTTGGCTAATTATTTAGAAGCCGAATGTCCTATTTTTATGTAGAGACCTTGCACTCCCTCATGTGAAAGAAGCTCTAGAAATCCTCATGGAAGAATAATAATTACATGTAAACCTCCTATATTAGAACATAGAGGAATAAATAATTATCATCCATGAAGAGGTCAACAACCTACACATTTTACTAGACCTCTGACAATTCATCCTCCAAGCCCAGCACCATTGGCATTTCCCAAGAGCTTTAGAGTTAGTGATCAATGAATAAAAGATAAATTCCATTTCTTAATTCTTGATGAAGCAGTAATAATTAGATATGTACCTAAATGAGATAGGATCTCCTTAGCCATGAAGACCCTTATATAGAAGAAGAGAAGAATAAATCTATAAGGCAGAAGTGGAAGCCACTAAGTGTTTGTTTAGTATAGGATGCGATGGGAAGAAGAATTTGATTGGGAAGAGAGTCTTCACCCTACCAAAAAAAGCCCAAAATGTTCTAAACTAGCTAAATATAGATTGGTGTGTTCTAAAACTATAGTACCATCAGAATCAAAGCTTGCCTACATAGCTCAGTTGATAAATGGTAGGTATGCACATTTCATTTCTATTTAGCTAACTAATAAACAATTTGATGCATATGTAGATATTGGTGTTTCACTTTCATTTTATAAAACAATTATTTTAGATAATTGGGAAGAATTGGATGAGAAAAATAGTTTAAAATCCTTAGACATCTAAGGAAATGGGTTTATTTTCAAAGAATATAAATATCAAGAACCCATGGAGATAAAGGAAGGATTTTTTATTGTGACTTATTTATTCATGATAAATTACCAGTAGACTGTCTATTATGAGGAGCCTTTATTGATAGATATTCTCCATATGGAGGTACTCCTAAGAGTGTCATATTTACTATTAATGGGGAAATAATTAGAGCTCCTAGATTAGTCTATGCTACATAAAAATATCCTAGTAGCACAGCCCTTAGTCAAGCACCACATAATTCAATTCTAGATGAAATTGAGAAATTAGGACAAAAAATAAGAGAAGATATATGTTCTAATGATCCTCTAAAATTTTGGAACAAATCTATGCCTACCATGGAAATTAACCTGGTAGAGGGAAAACAAATGAAGATAGGAAAGAAGATTCCTATCCCTACACAAGACTATCAGGATATAGAAAAAGCTATCAAAGAATTACTTGATGCTAGTTTGATTGAACCCAGTACATCTCCCTATTGTTGTTATGTCTTTATGGTAAATAAACATTCAGAATAGAAGAGGGAAAAAAAGAGAATGGTAATCAATTATAAGCCATTAAATGCCATTACTCTTCCATATCATTATCCTATCCTTGATAAATCTTATTTACTTCAAAAATTTGTAAGTTATAAATACTTTTCTCAGTTTGACTATAAATCAAGGTTTTATCAAATTAGAGTAAAAGAGGAAGATTGTCCAATGACAACATTTAGTTATCCATTTGGCCATTTTCAATGGAAGTTAATGCCTTTCAGTTTAATGAATGCACCTGCTTATTTCTAGAGCTTCATGGACAAGATATTTACAAGTATGACAGACTTTCTTTGTGTATATACAGATGACATACAAGTTTTTAGTTAGTCATTAGAAGATCATTTGAAACATTTAAGAAAATTTATGACATTGTGATGAATTTTGGTATTGTCCTCTCTGATAAAAAAATATAGCTCTATCAGACATATTGTAAATTTCTTGGTATGGAAGTCAAGAATAACAAACTTAAGGTTCAAAACCATATCAAGGATAAAATCTTAGAATTCTCTGATAACTTAGATAAGAAATAATTGCAAGCATTTTTGGAAATTCTCAATTATGTAGATAGTTTTTATGTAGATAGTGGGATAGATATACATTATTTGATGGAATTGATAAAAAAGAATAGAAAGTACAAGTGGACTAAAGAATATAACAGAGCAGTCTATACTATTAAATAGAAAATAGCTAATCTTCCAGAACTCCATGTTCCTCAAACAAAAGACTATGTGTTGTATACATATGCTTCAGATATAGCCTGGGGAGGAATCCTTTGTTGTGTAGAAAATGGGAAGGAATATGTCTATGAATATATGAGTGGAGTATTCTCAAATGATGTGAAAATTTTGATATTCTCTGATAAGGAGATTTATGTAATTAAAAAATGTCTCAAAAATTTTGTATTAAAATTAATGCATGTGCTACACTTTATTATTAAAATTGATTCTACTAGATTTTTGACCTTTAAAGAGAATGATCGTGGTAGAAAGGATGGTCGAGGTAAATATTTTCATTGGAAAGATTATTTTAATAATTTAAATTATATTGCTCGGCACATTTTTGTTAAGGAAAATACAGTTGCAGATTGGCTAAGCAAAAATCCTTCTTTATCTTGCATGGATCGACCACAAGGTCCTCAAAGACCTCAATTTACCATAGAAAAAATTAAGTGTACAAGGTTTGATGATCTTTCTCTTCCCATCTAAATATATATATTTAGATATGGAGTTTTTAAAAGATATCACAAAATATCTAGGCACATATAACAAGAATTAATAGCTTCTGAGGCATGAGGTATCAAATCTTTTGGTTTGCATGAATATTTGACAATTAAAAGGTCGAATACTGAATTATTATGCCAAAAATTTACAGATCTTATTTACCGGCCTAATTATTAATGGAGCATTAAAATTTAATAACAACTAAAAGATCATTTAATTAAGTTCATGATATTATGTAGACCTCCTATACTGTGAATGTATGGACCTCATCTACTAGAAATATTAATTGCATCCACTGTTATCAATAAAAGATTAACATGGGATTTTGACATGCAAATATGTAAGAACTCCCATAGTACTCTTCGTATTCCTTTCTAGGAATTATAATTCTTTTTCCAAATCATATACAATTTTACGCCTATCATGACAAAAGATATCATATGCCATGTTGAAAGGTTCATGTTTGAAGGACAAGGGTCAAATCAATGAGACCATGGAAGTTCACCCTCATCTGAAGATGATCGGAGACCAGCACCTGGCCTTCAATGTCTTTATATTATATCCTCATCATCAGCATCTTTTAGTGTGCATTCAATTTATTAATGCACCTCACTTCATGTCAATATATTGTACATTATTCTATAATAGTTGGTTGTTTTACAGTTGTAGATCTAAGGACGTGATAGACAATGTCAAAATATTAGTCTGATAATCCTCACTCCTTATGCTATAAATAAATTATTGTAGAATCATAGTGGAAATCAAAGAATAGAGTCTTAGTAGAGTCTGAAGAAAAGTATGCTCTTCACTTGCCTTCAGGATCCTATGAATCAGAAATTCTTCTAAAAGCCTTTATAAATTTGTTGTATTATTTTCTATTCTAATAATATCGAATTCATAGCCATTCAACCATCAACCTCCACTATTGTTTTCTTTAAATATAGATATATACTAAGATCCTAACAAAGTCTGCCCCTTATGGTATCAGATCCAATAGATTCATAGAAATCATAAAAGTCTAAAAGTACGTAGAAGAAGATCTAACCTGATCTAGAATTATGAATCCATTTTATAAGCATATAATTTATCTGTTGCCTTATAGTTGTCTAATTCCAATCTAAATATAATAATAATCATTATAGTTGTGAGTTTTTGAAAATCATTATTCTTCTCAATAGTTTTGGATATCCAGACACTCTCACAGTCCCAATAAATTATTGTTGAAGAATGGTGGAATTCTCTCGTGCTACAAATGAACAAGGATTTAATATCCTTAATGAGGCAGAAGCTAAAGGATACTTTAGTCTATAATCTCATAACCATAGTGAAGATTCATTTGAAACTAAAAATTTTGAAGTACCGAAGATTGATGTTACTGAAGAAAATCTTCCAATTACTCTTGTGAATTCTAAGCTTATAGATGTTAAGCCTTCTAGTGTTTATAAAAGGTCTCAATTAGATTCTAAAGTGAAAAGTCTATTAATTAAATTTTTATATAAAATTACCTATAAGTCAATTGTTAAGCCTCATGCAAAACCTATTCAAATTACCTTAGAATATAAGCCAAAAAAGAATTATCAGACAAACTTGATTCATGTTCTTCCCAGTTCATAAATAGATTATATCAAGAATCATGAGGATGTTCAGTTTGTTCATTTTAGTTTAATAAGAGTCTATATTAAACCCTTATTTCCAATCAATATTAAACCTATCCATTATCTTGATATTTTTTATTGACATCAAACAAATTTATCTCATGCTTGTTAATTATCTAGTCTCTCACAGTTAAATGATGGACATGTTTGTTATGAGTTCTGTCCAAATATGTTAGTAAGTGCTAGAGATAAGGGTTGTACAGAGGTAAAATCCAAAAGTCTAGACTTTTGGGGTTTTTTTTCATCTATCTATGGTCTTGATATGTTTGGTCCATTCCAATATGCTAGTCTTAATATTTAGGTCTTATATTCTATGATAAATACAAGCCACCCTACAATTATAGAATGTCTTCCATATATCCACAGACTCAGTGGTACAATTCAGTTACACAAGGGTGTAATTAGTTCTATTCTTGTACCTATAGAATGGAAACTTGATTGATTAAAATATGTTATATATACCTAGGGATAATCAGTCTGTTGAAGGAAATAAAATCCATATTTTACCAAGAGTCTTTCCCACAACATTTCTTCCAAGTATAAAGAATCTCCTAGGAATAGTTTTTTCTAGCCAGTCTAGTAGAAGTAAAAGAAAAGGAAATTTAGTGGTTGAGCTAGAAGATGAATAGATAAATCAAGGAGATGATAAGTTGTCATCCTTATATGTGTCTGCTTTGCAAAGATATCAAACTCTTGAATTCTATCAGGAAGATGATCTAACATTTTATAAATGCGGAAGATTGGAATTGGAAGTTAATGTCAGATGCATTGGAATCATATTCTCATTTAGGATGTTACCAATAAAAAATAATGAAGGAACATGTCTTATGCAAGATTTTTGATAGGAAAGATCAATCCAGAGCACCTAAGTGCAAAATTGGCATTTTGACTCGAAATAATCTGATCAAAGTTAGCTAACCCATAAATTTCATTGCCGAAATTAGGGATACCCTGGCCAAAATTGACACTTGAATATGTCAATTTCACATCATTTAAGATGTTTTAGTTTTTTTAAGCCAAATTGTGCATTTTAGGTGGAAATTAGCCAAAAGCCAGATTGGAAGTTATTGGTGGCCAAATTTAGGTGTCTATAGTTTGCCCCTATTTGGGAAGGCATTGAATGCTATAAGCATAGTAACTTCTTCTTAAAGAATGAAAAGGCCTTATATGCCTACAACCGTAATGATGATAAACTAATTGTATGATGCCCTTTCGAGGGAACAGTTGGCACAAGGAGGTCAGTAAATGGTCCCTTGAAAAGAAAGAAGTGAAATGAGAGGAATAGAAAAAGGAAAGATGATGGGATGAAAACACAATGATATTGAAAAAGTAGTCAAATTCATTGAAAATGCAAGTGGGATGATAAACAATGGTTTTCCCAAGGTAGTTATAAACATTGTACCTCGATAGTGGCAACATGGTATGATAACACAATGATTTTCCCAAAGGTGGTTATAATCATTGAGAAGATAGAGCTACCCCTGTTAGGATAGACAAACAAGATAATAACATGCCTCTGTATGGGCAAAAAAATTAAAGTGGTGACAACACAATGATTTTCTCAAAGGCGGTTATAATCAATGAGAAATGCAGGTGGGACAGTATGTAATGATTTTCCCATAGGTGGTTATAATCATTGGACCTCGATTATGGAAAACATGATAAACTTGGTCGAGGATGATGATAACTTAACACAAAGTGTAATGATGAATTAGAACAACCTACTAGTAGGGAGATGCTTGTCTGAACTAATAAAGGTTGAAATTCTTTCATGTTTAATTACTCTATTTGGGATATGATTAAGATGGAGTTGGCATGTTAGTGCTGAAGAGATACCATCATTATTGAATAGAATTCTTGAATCTTAGGTTGTTGTAGCACATGTCAGTAGGCATCATGGTATAACATCATGAGGACTTGGCCAAAATATGCATAAGGATGTACTACTATAATCCAATACTCAAAAGAAAACAATGCACCAATGATATAACCATGATGATAATGTAAACATATGAATATAGATGGATTCAAGTGTAAGTGTGGGGGAGGAATCACCCAATGAACATACATAAATTGAATCAAGATAACAGTGTTGAAAGCAAACAAATAGGTAGAAAAATAAATAAAATAAGCAAAAACAAATAAACAAACAATGCAATAGAAACCCTATGAACATTACCCTTAGAAAATAGGTGACAACTTAACAAACAAACAAAATGGAGGAATAGAAGAAAAGGAAGGGGGTAGCTGAGTTATCTCCATATGCACTAGGCAAGTGGATGTTGCCTACATAGTTCCATGAATGTAATATTCAATAAAAAACTTTAGGCCAAATGTAGTTCTCCTAGGGAATGGGAAGAATGTGATAACTGAGGAAAACAATCAGAATGGATGTGATAGAAGAAGAGGAATGGTCTTGCAAAATGGCAAGTGCATAAGAGAAAAGGCCAAAAAGGATGAGGAAACTAAGTGACAAGTAATTTACTTGTAACTTAGTAAGGGTTCTTAGAATCCTTAAGGCAAAGAAGTGGTCAATGTTTTGTTTCTTTTCTAATGATTTTTCAAATATTTTTAAAAAATTTTAAAATATCACCTCGATCAAGAATGACGAGACATTAAATAGTTCAAGCTCATAAAATGGTGAGAGCATTTAAACTAAGGTTGCTCACAAAATGGTTAGAACATTCAAACTAGCTTACTAATAAAATGGTGAGAGCGTGGTGGAAAGGGTGACTGAGCTGACCTCAATAAGTATCGAGCATTGCCTACATAGTACTAGATTAGGACCTCAAGTCACTATAGTTTTCCCCTACAATGAAGGAATTTGATTAGTGTAGCAGTCAATTCAAAAAAAAAAACATAGTTGGTAAAAAGGCACAACGTGGCATAGGAAGTGGTAAGTTGGTACATCAAGGCTTCATAAACAAATGTTGCCCCTAGTTTTTCCATAGGTGGTTATAAATAGGACACAACATAATGATACTAATTTACCCAAAGGTGGTTATAATTAGTAGCAAGATCGGTGATAAGAAAAGATTAATAAATGAAGGATGCAACTACCAAAACTTATATCACATTGTTCTAAAATACGATCTCTATCTGAAGTACTTGAACCAACTGATGAAACTGATCAGATTCATCGATATTGAAAATATATAACGAATGGCAAAAAAAACTGAGGTCAAATGGGCTAGCCTTTAGAACACACTAGGTCAATAAAATAGAATGGTAAAATGGATACAGCTAATAAGATAGATAAAAATGATATTTGTATAAAAAAGAATAGTGATGAAATGGCATAACTAAAATGATCCTTACAGACAATACACCTTAGTGCTCAAGCATAGTACCACTTGAGATGAATAATATTCATCACCTTAGGAAGTTCCTTTCCATCTAGTGTGGTAAGACTGTATATTCCTGATCCATAATCTACAATAATGATGAAAGGCCCTATCTAGTTTGGTTTGAATTTACTTTTATGCTTCTTCTCAACCATGGTATTCTTTTGGTTTTTTTTAAGAACAAGATCACCAAGTTTAAATGTTCTATACTTGACACACTAAATGTAGTGGCCTTTGAGTTAGTTCTGATATGTCTAAAGATTGTTGAGTCCAACTATATTTTTCTCATCAAGTAGGTCTAGCTCTTGTAAGTGAGCTACTCAATAGTCATGATCATCCAGAATATGCTTGAAAGAGATGCACAGTGAAGGCATTTGACCTCAATAGGAAGGATGGCTTTAGTACCATAAACAAGTGAGTATGGAGTGGCTCCTATGGGGGTACAATGATTGGTATGGCATGCCCAAAAGGTAGATAATATCTGAAGGTGTCAGTCACAACCAGAATCATTGACAATCTTTTTGAGAATGTTAACAATTGTTTTATTTGATGTTTCAGCCTAACCATTACCTTAAGGGTAATATGTTGTAGAAAAATATTGTGTGATGTTATATTCAGTACATATCTGGTCTACATCCTTGTTCTTGAATGATCTTCCATTATTAGATATAATGTCGAAGTGGATACCGTAGTGGCAAATGAGATGATTAAAGAGGAATTTGGAAATTTGCTTTCCAGTCACGTAAATGAGGGGTATAGCTTCAACTCACTTATTAAAATACTTAGTGATGGTAAGTCTATGTTTATGGCCGTCAGATGAAGTGGGGTTGATCTTCCTAATGAGGTCAAGTCTCTATGTAGTAAATGGCCATGGTGTCAATGTCAATTTCAGAGTTTGGATTGGGACATGAATCAGATTAGCATGTTGTTGCCATTTGTCATACTTCTTTACATAGGTATTTGCATCTACTTCTATCATGGGCCAATAATAACTAGTATATAAGATATTTTTGGATATGACTTCCATGCTATAATGAGCTCCATATACCCCTTCCTAAACTTCTCTTAACACTAGTATAGAATCTATCAAAGTTAAATAACAAAGTAGGGTTCCATCAAAACTACAGTGGTAAAGGGTGAATCCTAATAAAGTATACTGAGTGGAATGATGAATAAAGTCTTTGGTTTTCTTTCAAGATAGGTTAGGTGGTAGAACTTGGTCATGAAGGTAGTTTTAAAGGTCTGAGTACTAGATAGAATTAGGACCAATAATATCGCAAATCATTACAATGGTTGAAGGTTCATGAGCTAGTGCTGACAAATTCTTAATGAGGAACTGATACTCTCTAGCTTTATCTATTTGTCAAATCAGAGAGCCAATAGTAGCCATGGCATCTACAGTTCTATTACTAGTCCTTGGCATGTGCTCAAACTGAATGTTGGTAATTTGTTGCTTAAGAGTGTCGACCATGGCTTTATATGGAACCAGTTTATCATCTTTAGTCTGAAAATGATCTCTGACCTAATTGATGATTAATTGATAATCACCATAAACTTGAAGATGAGATATGTTCCACTGCACTACCTATCAAATTCCTACAATAAGTGCTTCATACTCAGCCATGTTGTTTGTACAAGGAAAGCTAATTCTGAATGATTTAGGGATTAGATCCCCTTATGGTGTAATAAACAATAGGCCTACCCTTGATCCATGTGTAGTAAATGAACCATCAAAATATAGCTTCCAGGGCTACTCCTCAATGGGTGTGTCAATGATGATCATTATGGATTCATCAGAAAAATGAAATGTGAGTAGCTATGTGTCTATGAGAGGTGCTTCAGTAAGTTGATCTATAAGAACTAATCCCTTGATTGTCTTTTAATTGACATACTCTATGTCCAAATCACTGAGAAGCATGATCCATTTAGCCATTATACCTTGCAAAGCTATTTTAGATAGTAGATACTTGAGTGGATCTACTTTTGAAATGACCATGGTTTTATTATTTAACATGTAATGGCATAGTTTCTGAACTATGAAGACCATGGCCAAATAAGATTTTTAAATAGGTGCATAGTTATGTTCATATGTGATGAAGGTAAAGCTTAAGGAGTATACGACATTCTCTTTTCCATTGTCATCATGTTGAGCTAAGAGTGCCCCTGAGGCATTATCGATAGTTGATAGATATAACAAGAATGGCTTTCTCAGCATACAAGGTAATAAAATAGGTGGATTAGATAAATAGTCCTTGAGTTGTTGAAAAGTTGTTTGGTAGTGATCATCCCAATGAAATGCAACTCCCTTCTTTATAATATGTGTAAATGGATGACACTTATCTACTAACTGAGAGATGAAGCATCGGATTGATTGAATCTTACCTTGAAAACTACAAAGTTGTTTCAAATTAGTTGGTGGTAGCATCTCTGTTATAGTATGGACTTTAGTTGGATCGACTTCAATGCCTCTACGAGACATGATGAAGCCAAGTAATTTTATTGAGGTTACACCAAACACACATTTCTTTAGATTGAGTCTAATTTTGTACTCCCATAATCTTTCAAATATCTTATTTAGCATTGTTATATGGTCGGCCCTAGTTTTAGATTTTTCTAATATGTCATCGACATAGTCTTCAACAATATCATGGAATATGACAGTCATGGCCCTTTGATATGTAGCTCCAATATTATTAAGACCAAATGGCATTACCTGATAATAAAATGTTCTCCATAGAGTGGTGAATGTTATTTTATGTTGGTCTTCTGGTGCTATTTTGATCTTGTTGTATCTTGAAAAGCCATCCATGAGTGAAAGCATTTCATAACCTACCGTGGAGTCAATGATCATGTCAATGTTAGGTAATGGAAAGTCATATTTAGGATAAGATTTGTTTATGTCTCAAAATTAGTACATATTTTAATTTCTTCAAGCTTTTTACTAACATGTACAACATTAGATATCCATTCTGAGTAGTCAATGGATCGGATACATCCTGCTTCTAAGAGTTTATCCAACTCTTTCTTTACCAAGAAAATAATGCAAGGATGCATCTTACATAGCTTTTGTTTTACTGATTTGGCATTAGGATTGACCACAAGGTGGTGCAGAACCAAGGCAGGGTCCAAATCTAGCATGTCAAAATAGGCCCATACAAAGATATCTATGAATTCTCTCAACAGATCTATAAAGACTTTATGTTCTTCCTCAATGAGGGACACACCTAATTTTATCCATTTTGGGTCTGGTGGAGTCTTGATGTTTACATCTGTTGTATATTTGACTAGAAAGGTCAAACCATCTTCTAGGATAGTAGGCAATAACTTGAACTATTGGACTATGTCAGGGTCCTCTGTTAGGACTTGCTCTTCAACTTATCCTAGGCATGATGAATCTGAGTCCCCTAATGAGAGATCTGGCCATGTGACAAAAATAGTCAAAAATTCTTGAATAATTTGATCAAATACTTATTATTGTGCAAAACTAAACTCAGATCCATAGGCAAGTTCATCGTTGGTGGTCTCCTAGTCTAAATTTGAAGAAGAATGAACATCACCATCTAATGGTGCCTAAAATAGGTTTTCATCACTAGACTAGCCTTTATCTTAAAAAGTTTTCACTTTGGGACCTCAATATCTTACTTATTTATTTTTGGCTAAGGGTGTTCACCTATTCTCCAAAATAGGCTTCAAAATCCAATGTAATTGAGAATCTTGACTTGTGATCTCTCAATGGAATGTTGTCTCTAAGGCCTAAGAAGCACACAATGATTCATCATTCTGGAATTCATCAATCAGCAAATTAAATTCTTGTTTCTTTGAATCTATTATTTGGGGATAATATAATGGTAAAGGGTTGTGATGAATGACCCACGTAAGGGTACAAATGGCATTGTTACTAAACAAGTTAGTTTCAACTAGGTCATCAAAGGTAAGGCTATGATAAGACTCTGCTTTTCTATCGACATCATCATCATTAGTCACTGGTGATGGAGTTTGAATAAGATATGTGGGGTCACCTCCAAGAAGTTTAAATCTAAGTCTATAGTGTCTTTCATACTTAGTCCTAAAAATTGGCTCGATGGTTCCTTGTTGATTTAGTTTGAGGCCTCTTCTTTCATAATTGTGATGCTCCATGATCCTATTGGGAATAGGATACATTGCATTTTTATAACAATCAACTTGGTCATCATTGTATAACCATGATTCATCCCATTCAATAGGGTCGGGTTCTAGGCCAGATGCTAGTGAAAATGTGACAAGTCCCTTATCTTTATTCTTTCGTTACCAATGCATATGTGGGGTGATTTTATGTCACCCAAAGGTTTTTGGATTCTGAGGAATATTGGCAATATGAAATGTATCATGAGTCACATACTCTCCCGATCCATTATCTAAAATGGTGAAATGATTATAAGCTTCAGGAGAAGGCATGTGGGAAAGAGAATCCAAGGTATTATGATCTATACAATTATCTGGTGAAAGATCAATAAGTATGGCTTTTTATTTATCCTAATTATAAATTGGATTCATGTTGTACTGATAATTATAGCTTTGAAATTCAGCCTCAATATGTTTGCAATGTTCATATGGGTATAAATATCTTGAATATTCACTTCCAACCCTGAGTGGGAAAACTTGATACATTGATGTAGTGTTGATGAAACTGCACGAATCTCATGTAACTAAGGCATACCTAGAAGCATATTGTATGATAACTCAAGATCAAGCACATGGCAAAGTGTATCATGGGTCAAATGCCTAATGATAACTGGCAAGTTAATGGTGCCTTGTGATTCTCTTTCATGATTATCATAGGCTTTGATGGTTATTATTTTTGGCTAGACATCTACCATTGTGTACCCAAGAAGCTTGATGAGCTTTAGAGACACTATGTTGAGGCCTGATCCATTGTTTATAAGGACACATTTCACTTTATGTTGCTTTATATAAACTTATATGTACAATGGGTTATTATGGAGTAGGCCAAGGGAAGACATATCACTTTGGTTGAATGTGACTTGTTGGGTTGGAGCTAGGTGTCCAACCAAATATTGAAATTTATTAGGGGATATGTCACTAGAAATAGTGGATTGGGTTAAAAAATCATTCAAGATGTTCTGGTGGATTAATGACGTTCACAGCAAATCTAAAATAGAAATTTATGCTTAGTGTCTTCTGCAATTATTCCATAATATCAAACTTCTTGTCTTAGTCAGTATTGAATGGTTTATTCTGAGGTTGAATAGTTGGTTGGATAATAGGTAAAGTGGTAGATGGTTATGGGCCTAAGATAATAATCTTTGACCTCCAAATTTTTATTGCACAATTAGTATTAGATACTAAACCATTATTGCTAAGAAATGTTGGAAATGGTATGAGACTAGATAAGATAAGTCTCGATTAATGGTGTACTTATGTGTGGTCACGTGGCAAGGACAAGTTATCAATATAAGGTCCAAAAGGGAAAGCCCTAGTTTGTTGGTTTGCATGTATGCACTCCCAAGTCAAAGAAGGATCATCCATGTAATTTATTTGAATGTTGTTGTTTAGCAACGATCTAGCTTGATTAGTGCTTGGTCTAGGATTAATGAAGATGGTATTAACACTACCCCCTGCAATATGACCTACAACTATATTGTAGTCATGTGTAATTGCATGATAGGTTTGTTGGTTATTACCATTCTGACCTTGTTTTTATCCATTGTTATATCATTATGAGTTCTACTATTGATTTTGTTGATTCTATTGGTTTGACCTTTGATTTTGATACTGTTGATTTCACTACTACACTGGCCATTGTTATTGTTGTTGATTGTTCTACTACTGTTGATTGTTATGTTAGGGAAAGGGGTTTTGATAAATCTTAGGAGTTTGATTGTAACTGGAAGTACCATTATCCAATATTATCTCCCCATTCTCCAATATATTCTCAATTAAATGCTTGATTTGGACACATCTTCATAGATTATACCCATTGACCCGATGATATTATAGAATTCATTTTCATGGTACCAATCAATATAAGGAATTCCTTATGGATAATGCTTTCATATTGGCCAACTAATCATATTAGCAATAGCAAGCTTATGTAATATAGACTTAATGGTTTTCCCGAGTCACTAAAGACATGATGTGCAGGCACAGTTCTCGTAGGAGGAGGGGTTTGTAATGGTAAAGGTTGTTATATTTATTATGCAGGTCTTGGTTATTATGCTTATGGCATTGGTTAGAGAGGTCATTGGCTAGGAGTAAGCTAAAAAGGTGGTTTAGATGACATTTTCACTGTTTGGACATGACATGATTTGGTTACTCCATTTCCCACAACATTCTTATTACAGTTGAATTGCTTTGATCTTTCTTGGATATTGGCTTGTGTCAGTTACGATGCTTACGCTTGAATGGGATGTTGATTTTGGCCATTTCTTTGATTGGTACCTTGATTTTGATTAGTTAAATTAAGCTTGATGACTCCTTTATTGATGAGCACACGTTCGATCAACAAACCTTTATCAATGATCTCTTTGAAAGTATGTACACATTTTATTTCTAGATGATAAGCTATCTCACTATGCAAATTTTTAGTAAACACAGCGACTAATTGTTTATCTGGTAAATTATGGGTGAAACAACTTGCAAGGGCTCTCCATCATTGTAGATAACTTGCAAAACTCTCACCAGCCTTTTGTTTTACTTATGTTAAATTCACTAATAAAATCTTATGTTCAAGATTATAAGAAAAGTATTGTACAAACTTATCAAAAAGATCATCAAAATCTATTACTGAATTTTTAGGCAACTTTAAAAACCACTCCAAGGCTTGTCCAACCAAGCTCCTAGTAAACAACAACAAAATATATATGTCATTGGTTGACATGCGATAAATAACTCGATCAAATGAGCCTTAGGGTCACCTTTCCCTTTGTATTTATCAAATTTTGATGGTTTATATCCTAGAGGAAATTGTATTTGTAAATACTCCATGTTGAATGGATAAGAACACACGTCATCCAACTTAAAATTTTTAGTTTGTTTCTCAACCTGAATGGTAGCAATTACATCCTTCATCTATTTCAATTCTTGAGATATGAAACTGGAAGGAACATTGATTTGAGGGAGAATATTAGTTTGGGTAGATGGTTGGGAGGTCATAAGGGGACACTTTGACCAAGGTATGATGGAGATATCTATTAGGGTATATTGGTTTGGTTGGGAAATGGATCAAGAATATGCATATATAGATTAGGATGTACTTGAAATTGCATATTTGGTTGTGTGATATTCTAGTTTGTGTTGGCAATAAAGGTTTGACCAGGAGGATTTTGTAGTTGGGATGGAGGGATATAACTATACTATGCCTATTATGGTTGAAAAGGGACATGTCTACTAATCGAATCTTGTTGTTGACTGGAAAATTGTAGACCAAGAGCATATCTCTAAATTTGTGGCACATTTTGAATTAACAGTTATCTAGTAGGTACTTGATAAACATGGGAGCCTCCTTGTTAAATGAATCCCTATGGGGAAGTGAAAGTAGGTTACAGAGTCAGCATCTATCATTGACCAATATTTGCACATTGTTGACTAGTCATTGCTTGGTTTTGGATTGGAATATTAGTCTGTGATTGAAGAGGTGTGTTTGTTGTTACCTAATGAGGTGGAACATTAGTTTCCCCTTATTGAGATGACAATATATTTGGCCTATGTTGTGTTGGTACACTAGATTATGCCTGTTTTTGTGGAATACTACTCATTACTTATTGAGGAGTAGGATTCATCACATTTTGTCATTGAGGCATGACATTGGCCATTATTTGACTACATAATCCCATAGGTTGTACATCTGAGGAAGCAAGTGGTTGAGGTTGGGATGTAAAAACTCCTACTCCCTGATATGATGATCACTCATGGTATTAACTATAAGCACATGTTTTTTACTAGTTGTTTGTGTGTTAGTACCATTTGGATTGGGATTAGATGTTGCTTGCATATTGTCAACTACATTTGGATCATTATTCTACATAGAGGCCAAAGACACTTCTTCAATAATGGGCATATGCATCAAGGTATCTATCGAAGCAGTTTGCATGAATGGGTCAAAACTTAGATTCTCTTGTCCGGTTACCTCTATCAACACTCCTATTGAAAGAACTAAGTCAATAAGAGGTTTGTTCATCATGTTTATCTAATTGAAATTATGTGCTAGATTCAATTAGGTTTGATATGTTGTTTGTATTTGGTTAAAGTGGCCTTCCATGATGTTTTTACCTCTATTAGGCAAATTAGGGTCCTGATATGTTGTTTCGACTAAAGCCAAAGGATTACTAGAAGAACCCTATTGATCATAAATTATGTTATGGGGCACTCTTACTAGGCTTGGTAGATTTTCATGGGGAAGTCTGATGGAAACTTGGCCCTTACCTCTATGGCTCTAACCAAAATCTCATCTTTTTTCTTTAACAAATGTCACTCAAACAAAAATGGATCATACGTGGAAGTCATATTAGTAGGATATGACTATTTAAGAACTGGCTCATCCACTATGGATATTGTAGCTAGGTATTATGAAGTTTATTCTTGGTCTTATTCTAAATAAATTGGTGTATTAACCAAATAATTAGCCAATGGATCTTGGCTTTGTGCCCCTAATTGAGTATTATAAGAGGGATAAAAATCCATCTCATAAGCAATATTATCCATGTAGGGGTCTTGCACTATTTCTTCTTATGCAACCACGTTACTAATTCCTAGATTATACATGAGTCCACTACAAGTGTAAGATTACATGTTGGGATCCATAGTCAATATTTTTGTAATAAAAGGTCAAAGAGTTCTTCAAACTCTAAAAAGACAATGTCTAAAATAGATGATGTTCAAACTAAGTCTAGATTCGTCAAAAGGATCAAAAGATTTATACAAAGAATTGGTGAAAAGACAAGCTAGTGTTAAATGTTTAATGTCTCACTATTCACACAAAGATGAGCAAGTAAATGGGCTAAAAATCAAAATTCCAAACTCTAAGGTTGAAGTGTTTCAAATCAGTCTAATCTAGACAATTAAAAGTTGCTAGGTCTTTTTGCCAAACACGACATTAAAAACTAGGCTCAAACAAGGCATGTGTTAGGACTCTTGGCCAAAATGGCATCAAAATCTAAACTTTGAAAATACATGAAATTTTTAATCTAACGAATTTGAAATACTTCTAACAAACACTAGGCATTTGATTCTTAGACATGAACTCAATCAACTAGGTATAAGATATGAAACAAAAGGCACTTTAGAGATAGTTTATTTTCTCATAAATAATGGTATAAAACTTGGTTATTTTGACAAATAAGCTAGACAAAAGTGAACGGTATAACTATGCTAGATAAAAGATCACAAAAGTACACTCGAATTGGTTTTAAAATGTAGGAACAAATTTGAACTCTATGCAAGAAGGTCTATGAAATAATATTTGAAATATTTTGGGCAACGTAAGGACACTACACTAGCCAAAAGGTGTATCTAAATGTTTGTTTCAAAAACTCTCTAAGGCAAAGATAGTTTCCCACAATTTTGATAGTATAACACTACTCTTCTCAGCTCAAAATGTTGTGGTGCATAGACTCAAAGTGCAAGTGTTTAGCACAAAATGGATTAAGTCTATCAAGTGGTGATAATGATCTTCAGTCTAAAACGGCCTTCAACCCAAATGAGAAATTGAACCTAAGTTCCCTCAAGTTTAGTGAAAATGGTGAACCCACTTAACACATCAATATTATTAACTTATAAAGGTGCAATTTTGAATTTAGATTATAAATGAAGGACTTAAAAAACGTTGGCAATGCTCTAGACTCAATTAGGCAGCATAACTACGCCAAAGTGGATAATATGACTCCCAAGTTTTTGATGGACTTTTGAACAAGGAAAATTGATAATCTCATGTGGGCAGCATAACGCCTCTTTGTTCAAATAAAAATGAGGACCATGTGTTTTGGTTTGTATCATTTGTTTACACCAAGTTTTGACTTCAAACAAGACTCTAATCTAGGACAAAATTTAATTGATTAATCGCTTTTAGACTCTAAACTGACAAGGTTGCTTGGTGTTGTTGGAATCCATCTATATATGTCATTTGAGATGTTTTTAAGTGTTCATCCAAAATTAAATGTGCATTATATAGTAGGGTTTTTACACCCCCCTTCTCTCAAATGACAGTAATGCGACATGGACCTTGAGGCGCACCTTGCACCAAAAATACTTCCACGGTAGGTAGGGATTTGTCTAAGATCTAACAAGTTTTCAAAAATTCTATAGGAATCAACTACACAATGACTTTCATGCCAAATAATGCAAAATAAAATCATGGATTTTGGGTCTATATCACTTGGCTTATTGCAAAAAAGTCTAGTCTTTTTTGTAACCACTAAATCCTGCTGTTTGCTCAGTGTAGTGTGATGTCCAAAGTGCCACTATGTCCCGTGTGCAACTCCAATTAGGAGCCAAATAAAGTCAATGTTGAGAGGTGAAACCCCAAGTCAAAGCTTCCCTAAAAAACTTGTGGGAGGTGATAAAGTCCCCCTCGTAAGCCAAATTTTCATAAAAATAAAGAAAGCATGAAAATAGAAAGACTTTAGGGTTGTTTTGAAGGTCACCCAAACTTTGACAAGTTTTTGGGGAGTGATTTTAATGAATTTCTTTCTAAGCCTTGGACTATGCTATTTGAAATAGGAATGACACTTTTGATTCCAAGGGTTTCCTAAAGGGGACAAATGGAAGAGCATACACGCAACATTCCTCTCTTTGCCAAATAAAAATATAATTTAAACAACTAAGTGAATACAAAAAGCATGGAAAGGTGAGTTCATTTTTAAGTCCAAATTCAAAAAATGAGGTGGTGTTCATTTGCCCCCTTGGTCTTAGTGGTAATTTTGAAAACTAATGATAAAAACACTTATTTAAGCACCTTAAATGTTACTTTAAGCACCAAAATAATGTTCTTAATTCATTTTTAAGCATGCAAAAGGTGATCTAAATATATTTTTAACAAATGTCAAGCTTGGTCCTGAAACAAAAATGTTAGCATGTCCTTTAGCCTTGAAGTTATTTTGGGTTTAAAATAATGAACTTCAAAAAAAGAGCTCTCAAGTTTATATTTTAAGAAAAACATAGTGACCAATGTCGATTATATAACTGACGACGATTATACTTACTAACCGATGATGGTTATCTAACTGACATTGGTTATACTAATAGTGACTGATGATAGTGATCCAATCAATGACGATTTTACTAATTGATGTCGGTTACTGTGTAAACTTGTGACAAATAAAAATGGCAAAACAAAGTTAGAAAATCAAATTTCAAGAGTTTTAATGATCCAAATGATGATTTTAAAGTTTCAAAATGATCTTATTTATGTGTGGGATGTGTTGGGTCCCATCGGGTGTGCCATTATGTGAACTATGAATTTGACTCAACAGAGGATGGTTAGTATTGTGTTATTTTCAAAATTTTAAAAAAAAAAAAAAAAAAAACACACTAACTAGCATAACATCTCTAGGCCTAGACACTAGGGAGAGCTTAGTTAAAAAACATGAATGAAACACAGAACTAAAATGCAAAATAAACCTTCTTTTACCTTCCTTAGATGCTCCAAAATACTTGTTATAGTGGCTTGCTTGACTTGTTCATGAAGTCTTCATCAAAGGAGGCTTGGCTATCTCCTTTTCTCCTTGGCACCTTATGGCTTTGGCTTGGCTTGGCTTGAAATAAGTTTGGCATGGTAACACTAATTATAATGGCTTATTGAAGATATTTGTGCATTATAACTTTGCATAATCATGTTTTAGAAATGATGTTCATGGCCTCTCTATTTATATATTTTTGAGAATATCTATAATCAACCTGAACCATCTACCCTGAGATTGAGATGTGTGGTTGAGGATTAATTCAATTTTTAGAATAAATTTTATAATTATCCTCATCATGACATTGGAAAAAGGGGAAATTAAGATGCATGAAGGGCATCATGGAAGGCATTGATGAGGCATGGAGGACATGAATCTTGATATTTGTGGTATTATGGCCTAGAAATGTCTTTCCAAGAAATGAGGTCACCTGATGATGCAGATATTCAATATTCATTTCCAAAATAAATTATTCAACAAGTTTTCATAAAATTCTTAATTAGGCCTTGATTTGGATTTATTAGCTCTTAAGCATGATTAAGCACTTTCTGCACAAATTACTCAAATTGATCAGAATACCTTGTTATTGGTCCAAAATTTGACTGGATTGGAATTGAAAGTCAATGTCAAATATGTTAGAATCATATTCCCATTTAGGATGTTACCAACAAAAAATAATGAAGGCGCATCTCTTGTGTAAAATATTTGATAGGAAAGATCAATCCAGAGAACATAAGTGCAAAATTGGCATTTTGACTCAAAATGATCTGATTAAAGTTAGTTAGCCCATAAATTTCATTACCCCATTTAGGGATACCCTAGCCAAAATCGGCACTTGAATATGTTAGTTTCACACCATTTAGCGTCTTTTAGTGTTTTTAGGCTAAATTGTACATTTTGGGTGGAAATTGGCCAAAACCCTAATTGGAGGTTATTGGTGAGAAGATTTAGGTGTCTAAATTTAGAACCAGGGTGATAAAGGTATAACTAATGTCCAGGGTGACATTTTACTTGAGTTGAAATTTTTCCACCATGTTGACCACCTCATCCCCTACAATGTCTTAGAAGCTCTAAAAAAAGGCCACTGAAAAACCATCTATCCCAAGAGCCTTATCTTTAGCCATAGATAAAACCACGGACTTGATGTCTTTCGAAGAGAAAGGAGCAATTAACTTTTCATTATCTTAGGCAGTCATAAGCCTATGGATGTAGTTTAAAGTGTTAGACTAGGCCATAAAATTTAAAGCCTTCGTATTGCATAACAGCCCTTAGAAATAATCAACTACCTCATTTTTGATATGATAATTGGTCTCAATTACCCTCCCCTCTTTGCTCTTAATATTAGACATTCGATTAGATGGTCTCCTTGCTCGGGTGGAGTTATGAAATAAATTTATGTTTTTGTCTCCCTCCTTGAGCCACTATTTTCTTGACTTTTATTTCCAGTAGACCTCTTCCCTATTATGAAGTTTAGATAAATCAGTCATAAGGCCTTTTTCCTTGTGGTAGAAGGTCATGTCCATGTCCAAAGTAAGCATAATATGATTAACATCTCCTAACGCAGCGTCAACTCTAACCATTTCCTGTAAAATGTTTTTAAAGAAGGTTTGATTCCAAGTTTGAAGGCAAGATTTAATAAAATTCAATGTTTTGATCCTCTTTAACATCTTGGTGTCAGGTATACGAGGGGCTTATTCCACCAATCTATGATCAGATCTTAAATTGAGGGGTCTTGTAGCCACATTAACTCAAATTTGAATGGGCACAATAGAGGGGCATCACCTTTCATAATTTTTAGCTCAATTAGGGCATGATCAAAGCTAAATATGGGAAGGATATTTCTTTCCATAATCTAGTCATTGTCCTAGCAATTTGGAGAGATTAAGAATATGTCCATCCTTTCAATAATATTTAATAATCCTTCCTATCGGTTCGTCCAAGATAATGATCCAGATATTGGAAGCATGTCCACTAACCATCATATATGAACCTATAGAAGTCTGTTTGTGACTGGGTACTCTGAGTAAACCCACCTTTTTTTCTAAGTTAGATAAAATGGCATTGAAATCCACATGAATTATGCATTTTTGACTAAGGAGAGATGCCAATTGAGTGTTGATTTCCTTCCAGCATTGACCTTTAAGGGCAACTAAATTTGGCCCATACACATTAAATAGGTAGAAAGTAATATCAAAAGAATAGTTTGAGACTTTACACAACTGCCAATTAGCCACTAAGCCACAATTTTTAACCTACACCCTAAAAGGGGACTAGAGGGCTGCCAAACCTCCCAAATCCCCATTGGAATCCACAAATAACCCATTCCAATGATTCCAACCTTTGCTCATTAGTTTCACTTTTTTTTCAATTTGGTTTCTTGCAATAATAAAATATTAAAACCTAGCTTCTACAACTAATGTTGTACTAGTTGCCTTTTTTTAAGGGCATTCAGGTCCTTAACATTATAGTAAAAAACCTTCATGGCTCAACAAATGGGAATTTCACACCCTCTTCTCAGATATTATAAATTATTCAATAGCAGATTACTTACCTTTGGAGACTTTAGCAATTATGATGTCCTTACCTGATTTCCATCCTTATTGTGGGAACCATAGTTTGGGTGAGATATAAAGTAGTCCTTTTGGTAGAGAGTTAGGATCTCCATGGAATTCAATTCTTCATCATTGCTTATATTTATATATAATTTTTTATTTTTTATTTGATAGGGTAAGACACTTTTAACCAGAGCTGGGACACAAAAGGGGGGCTAGTCCTCGACAACAAGAAGACACAAAAATGATAAAAAGAAGAAATCAACTAGCATAGATGATAATATACTTACCTCAAGGAGAAAATAGGGAAATAAAATGGTCATCAAACCTTCTGTCAAAGGGTAGCAACCAAATAGTGTCCAACTGAAAGACTTCAGCTAATTTGACAAGACTGAAATCTGAAAAGACAAAATAAAAATGGGAGCCAATCGAGATAATCCCAATCAGGGGTGTTGCATCTTCATATACAAGTAAGGGCTTGTCTTCTCTTGTGACTTAAAATTAGGGCCTTCATTGTCTACTGAGATCCCTCTCTCACTAGTGCTTATACCTCATATATCATCCATTTCACTTTAGAGCATCTACCCTTCTTATTTACAGTGGATCTGACATTAGTTTTTAATTTCCCAACACGCATGGACTAGGAGAATGTAGGAGGGGGGAAGACTCATAAGGAGGGGAAAACATAAAGGAAGCAACCCACAGAGGGGAGACATGGTAGATGGGATAAGTGGGAGGGAATGAAACTAGGGCTGTGGGGTAATAGAGAGGGGAGGACAAATGAACAACATCTACACATAATCACCCCATTACTGAACTACCACTATATCCCTTAGAAGTGTCTTTTATAACTATATAAGGGTCTTTTATAATTGTATAAATGGGCCCAAGAGGGGATGAAGAGGGCACCTATACTTGAGATAGATGTAGGGAAGGAGAAGATCCTTCCTTCAAATAATCCTCTGCAATAACGTCCCTAGAGAAAGGAGGAAGAAAAAAATTATCATGATTGTATCGAATGAAATCTTTATCAAGAGTCCCAACTTTACTCTTCCAAACTAGGGAGGATCGGGGAGCAGAGGGACCCTGTATCCTAGAAGGACACCTAGTGATCTAA